>CBMN011744365.1:0-25694 GCA_000582825.1 Hordeum pubiflorum | reverse complement strand
CTGGTGCGTAGGTCGGAAAATTTTCGTTTTCTACTGCGTTACCCAACACATTTCTTATAGATCCTTATCGGGTCTATATGAAATTTATTATTAGCTTTGTTTTACACTTCTTTGTTTCTTACAGCCAGCAGCCAGGTTTGCGACACATGCAACGAAGCTTCGGGAATTTGATGAAGTAGCAGTCACCATCTTCATAGTTCTCTTGGATGCACTCCTTGTTGCACGCATGCCTCATCGCAAATGAGGCGGAACAAGGCATCTGCTTATTTGGTGGGGTAATGCATGAACGATCAACTGCTGCAGCCTCCCAATCTAAAAATGTTTAGGGCCAAAATCATATAAGAACTGATCTACATGAAAAAGGGATGAGAACAAAATTCAAGAGAGAGAGAGAGAGAGAGAGAGAGAGAGTTGGGATTACTCGATGCTACGACCAGTAGTATGAGAAGAACCATGAAGCACATCACTTGCTTGGTGGTTGCCATCTTAATCTGTGATGGCACTGAGTTGGGTCACTGTTATGGAGTTGTTGGTCAAGACGCGAGGTCTTCAATTTATAATGGGGGCAAGCCATGCACTTATCTTTTTTATTATATTATATTCTTCAAGAAAAGGACATGTCTATATATAGCCTAAAGATATGTCTATCTATAGCCTAAAGATAATGACCAAGATATTGTTTATGTCTATCTATAGCCTAAAGATAATGAACAAGATATTGTTTTTCCAGAAAAATCTAAAATATTGTGCAAAGTGGCAAGCATATTTGTTTTTGCTTCAAGGAGATTATATATGGAACAAGAAAATATTATAATATAAATTGGAATATTTAATAGTATTTATAAGAGTAAATTGCACCCATTATACAACAACGAACTTGTATGGTTGTATGCTTGTATTATTTTGATGTAACAATTAGGAGGAATCCAGATTTTTTTAATTGGATGAATCAATCAGTTTCTTTGGTGACTCGTGTGCTTGAACTACTGCCTACTGGGCCATATTAGGCCGCCGTCGCTGGAACACACAGATATGCATGTAGGGCCCTGACCTCAGCTTGCAGCCGACCGGAATCGTCGTCGTGAACAGCCGTCGATTCCGTGCATGCTGCTGCTCTTGCTGCTGGGCGTGAAAACCAGAATCCAAGCAAACCCTGGCCATGCAACTCCGATCCTTGCAATACAGTACGATCACGTACCGAAACGAAACAAAATAAAGAATCTAAACCGTAGGCGCGTGTACGGCCTGCATGTCGTCGTCGATCGGCGGCGAACTAGTGCTTGACGTCTTGACGGTGACGAGCTTGATGAATTAGGTCGCCAGCGATCCAGCTAGCTGCTGCCGAGCTCGCCGGAGCTTCGACGGCGATCTGCTGGCTGGAAGAAAATAAGCTTGCGCTTGCGGATGGCTGCGCAGGCTCGAGTTCAAATGATGAAGGAGGGGTCTCCTTTTCACGGGCAGCCATCAATTAATCCGACCGTTTCAACGGTACATATTACCTCTATATAAGCTTTGCTAGCCGGCCAAGATGGAAGAGAATATCTGGATCAGTTCAAGCACGATGGCTAGGCATGCATCTTTTCTCAACGACGACGCGACCAAATGAATTTGTGCTAATGCTCACTGGGATGTGGCCGGGCCTCATCATATACGTCGCATGCACGTACTTTAATTAGTTTTTTTTTTTTGTTCAGAGATTCTTCTCTCTCGAATGAGATCTCTATCGCTTATTTTATTTGCTTTTCTTGCTAACCAAATATTATTTTAAATTGACTGCACATAAAAAGGGCCCCTGGAATCTTCCAGGCCTCTAGAACCTTCCAAGCAGCTGTTTCACACGGGCCCTCCCGTATCTCACGACGTCACTTGTTGCTAGCTGCTCGTGCATGCATGCGCATATACATATGGGCCGCCATGCATGGTTCAACGAATAACCCACTTTGGCCCGTTGCTCGTTCAAAGCCTAATCATGCATGTACGTTGCGTCAACCACTTCTAACTACGGACAATCCTGCTTTTGTCAAAAAAAAAAAACTAAGGACAATCTTGCTAAGAGACAGTGGAAGGGATGTACTAAGTGCTGTTTTTTATGTAAATGAGACCATTCAACATCTCTTTTTTAAATGTCCACTACTAGGGAAAGGACGTTCAGTACCAGTTCCATACTGTTGGGTACCTTTTATCAATCAAATGAAAATAACAGGACAACATCAAATACAAAATGATAATCTCCCGTAGGAGGCCTCCAACCTTCATAACAACCCTTCGGAGTTAATGAGAAAGAATACCACCAGATATTCTTAAGAATAATGTTCAACACGGTACAAGTAAACAATTAAAATGATAACCATGATGCTGAATGAAACAACATAAGCTTCGTATAAAACATAATATTAATAAAGAGCAAGTCAATGTAAAGCCTCGGATAAGATGTTTCGAATCACGTGTTTGAAAGGAAAGTCACTACGATGTGTATACCTTTTAGAGCTAGGATATGCTTTCCAGAATCAGTACATTCCAATTAGGGCTTACGTCATTACCAAGCGAGAGCTTGGCCAGCGTCTCACCTCCCCAAGTGTGTCCCTCGTCGGTTGACCGCCCCGGTATTTATAGGGGTCAGCCACCGGTCTATTTTACAATGGATTTACATTTTTACCCTCGGCTCATACCCTCATAGCCTCGGGTCCCTATTCAAAGCTACCTGCCCTTTTGGTAATTTTGCCTCCGAAGTCAAGTCCAATACGCAATCTTCCTCCAGCTGTACCCAGCTTTCTTTCTCTTTCGCGAGCGACTTATCCTCGGGTCCGAACTCAGGTCCTTGAACAGCTTCGAAGTTCCTTCTGCGAGTAGCTCCGAAGGTCAGCTTCGAACTTTCCCCGCATATGTGCCCTTCGGTTCTCAAAACTTCAGCTTTGCAACACAAGTCTCTGCATTGTTGTCCAAAACCTGAAAGCAAGAACAACAGACGAAGCAAAACTGCATTTCGTTCTTTAGATCGAGGACCTTCGGCCCCAACACATACCCCCTTTAGTACCGGGTGTGCAACCGGTATTGCCAGTCGGTACTAAAGGGGGGCATTAGTACCGGGTGATTCACCCGATACTAATGCGGCCTTTAGTATCGGGTGATATTGACACCCGGTACAAAAAGGACTTCCCCAGCGACGTGGCAGGGGAGCCTTTAGTATCGGGTGTCAACAACACCCGGTACTAATGTATTTTTTTATTTCCTTTTTTCCTTTTCTTTTCAGTTTCTTTATTTCTATTTATCGTATTTGTTTGTTTTCCGTATACTAATCATACTACGCTGTATTATAAAGTCTTGTGGCATATATAATATTTGAGATAATATTATACATACATACATACATACATACATACATAGGGAAAATCCATTCTACACGCGCGTGTAACTACTCCTACTGCTTCGCACGTGTGCTGCCATCCGTATCGGGTCGAAAAACCGGCACAGATCCGATAGCCACCGTGTCGACGCGATCCTCCCGCCCGTATACATCGCGCCCCGGCTGTGTATAACTGTATATACATCTGATAATCAAAAAAAAATTATTAGGATCAATATCCTCGCGGCGTCCTTATCCTTCCACATAATACTCTGTTGTCGCCTTCCTCATCTAGTCATCTAGTCATACGTGCTTCTCCCGGCGGGCGGCGGCGGTGACAATCTGATGACCTGCGTTCTTGCTCATGCATTCTGCTTTCCGGCGAGTGCTGCTGCTCCTTTCTCGTTCAGCTCATCGCCGGCGCCTACGAGACGTACTCTCGTCTGGTCTCTCCACCATGACGTCACGGGAAGTCATCGACGCCTCGGCGGTGGTGAATGGTGATGAGTCGCCCTACGCTCTGCTCGCGTGCTGCAATCTGTTATTGTCACCTCCATGGTTGAACGGGTATGCGACCATACATCCTATGAATCTCCGTGCATGACTGCATGTAAAGCTCATCCACGCATGCATGATTATTTATCTCGTCGTGTCTTGCAAAAGTATCTCTCAGCATGAACGGATCTATGTTCTGCTTCCCGTCTGTCATACATCTTAATTCGTTGTGCATTCTGGTGATGGATCTAAATGCTTTGCCGGCAAGCGTCTACAGAGACGTCACTACGGGAAACCCGAAAGACGCCGAGTGCCGGGGAAGACGCCGAGTGTTTTCCGTCGGGCACGCGGCGACTAGCCTTCTTCGCCGAGTGCTACCCATAAAACACTCGGCAAAGACAACCGCGACACTCGGCCACAAAAACCACTCGGCAAAGCCTGGCCACGTGTCCTTCCGATGATGTTGGTACCGTCTTGATAATTTTATCAACTGAGGTTACCTCCGATGATACTGTATCAAGGTCGTGGAATATAAACGTTCCTCCACCCCTGTCGGATTATGAACCGGTACAACCAAATCGGCAGTGATGTAGAGTTCCAATCACTACCGGTTGCTTGGAACCGGCAGTGCTATGGAGCTCGACTGCCGGTTGTGGTTTCCAATCAGCAGCACACTCTGAGATAACAATACCGGTGTACCCTACGCCACACGAAGCGGAATAGTCTTCCCTCAGGGCCAACTCTAATGGACGCTCGATACACCTGGGAGGTATGTAGCCGGTGCCCCTCTCGTTCAAAGCAGCAGGTTCGGGTATCCTCAGCCTTAGTTAGGGGGGTGTGGAAGCAATAAGGTCCTCCACCATGCCCAGTTCATCGCCTGCCTGAGAGCTCAACCTCAGCACCAAGAAGCTCCTAATGTCGGCCATCACCACGTCGTGGACAGTGGCTGTTGTGTCGGTGGCGTGGCTGAAGAGCGCAGGGAAGAGCTCTGCAAGCGATTCCTCACCTGCCTAGATGTCGTTCCAGAAGGAGCATGAGCGGCCATTCCCCACCACCACGGGCGTGATCCGTTGGTATGCCGGCAGAAGGGAGCGGAGAGCTTTCCAGTGACAGCCATCGGTGACCCCCTCCAGGGTAGCGAGGTTTATTTGTCCGCAAGCCCAAGTCACCCAGGTGGATCCCTCCGGGTGATGTAGACAGTGGATGAGCTTCAAGAGGAGGCAGCCATTCTTGCAATCCAGCTGCCGGATACCCAGAACCCCATCCTCTTTCGCTAGGCAGGCCTTCGCCCAGGCGACGAGGCATTAGGCGCTGCTCGCGTTCCCAGTTCCAGACCAGAGGAAGGCGCAGCACCGGGCATCGAGTCGTTCTTGCACTCCTATCGGCAGGGGAAGCGTCGCCATGAGGTAGGTAGGCAGCCCGTCGAGTGCCGAGTTGATGAGGACGAGGCGGCCGGCCGGGTTCAGGAGCGAGGACTGCCATCTGGCCAGGTATCTGTCCACTTTGGCGATCAACGGGGTGAATGCTGAAAGCGGCAACTTCTTGTTCGACAGAGGCAGCCCCAAGTAGACTTGTGGGAAGGATTCTTGTTTACAGCCTAGGATCAAGATCAACCGAGGAAGTGTACGAGCTGGGACATTCATGGGAACAGTCGTGCTTTTGTTGAAGTTGATCTTGAGCCCGGTGGCCTCTGCAAACAGATCCAGAACACGCTTCAGTCTTCGAATATCCGAAACTTCCGCTCGGACCAGCAGCAGTGTATCATCAGCATATTGGAGTACCGGGCAGCTATCGTCGGTGAGAGGATGCCATATGTGCTGATCTTCCCGAAGCAGTCGCTGGAGCACATCCGCTATCAGGAGGAACGGGTAGGTAGAGAGGGCATCCCCCTGCCTTAAACCCCTTTTGCAGGTGATCCATGGATTCGGGCAGCCGTTCACCATGACAGCAGACTGTGATGTGGTGAGGAGGGCCTGCATCCATGCACACCACTGTTCTGGGAAGCCGCGCACCGCTAGGACCCGAAGCAAGCTGGACCACGACACCGAGTCGAAGGCTTTGGCAAAATCTAGTTTGAGCACCATGGTTGGGCAGCCGCACCGGTGGCAGCACTGCACCAGTTCAGTAGCATCAGGGTTTGAAATCCCGACGGAAACCAGCTGGAAAACCGGAAAATTTTCCGATACCGGACGTTGCCGGGAAATGGAATTCCGAAATTTTTCGGAAAATTCCGTTCCAAAATTCAAAAATTCAAAAAATTTTGTTAAAAAATCTGGAAAAAATATGATAAAAAACTAGGTGTTTTTCTGAGCATTTGGGTCTAGAAGATTTTCAAATCCAAGGTGATTTGGTTGGTTAAAATTGCTATTTGGGTTCGGAGTCTTCGAACCCGTTTAGATTATGAATTGGTTTTTCTGAGCAAATAGGACCAGTACTTGTTCAAATCTAAGTTGATTTGGTTGGTTAAAATTATGAATTGGTTTCAGCCCTGTTAACACATTTGAACCTGTTTTCATTTTGCTTGAAAGACAAGGTTATTTGTAGTCTAATGAGTTAGGGTTTATACCTTTTTAGTGCCTATACTATCAATGGATTGAAAGAATATACCTTTTTGAATGGAATGAGATGTCTTCTTTTTTTCTCTTTGCACTTTCATCCTATCTTCGTTATTTATCAAGTACTACGTGATACACATAGACATTGTTTATTAAATTGAATTTGGGCTTTCATATGGACTATGCAATTTATGTACTATAAACTTGTATTATGGTCTATAGATTGTAACTATGTACTTATGTTATTGTGATAAATTTAGTTTTCATGCATTTTATTTGTGATTTGATGTGACAATATGCATTTGTTATGAATAATTTGTGTGTAATATATTTAATATGCATTGTAGATTGCAATATACAAAAGATACAAATAATATTCTATCAAATTATTTAATTCTTCAAGTGTTCGGAGCATTTTCTAGTCAAAAAATGCTATTTTCCACCGGAAAGTCCGGAATTCCGCCGGAAAGTAGCGGAATTCCGCCGGGATTTTCCGGAATTCCGTTTTTAAATTTGAAAATCCAATCCGTTCGGAAAATCCGAAATTCGGCGGAATTTCGGTCGGAATTCCGATACCGGACGTCCCCGGGATTTGACTAAAAATCGAAAAGGTTAACCCTGAGTAGCATAGACGAAATTTTCAGAGATTGACACCTTTTTTTTTGAAACTTCAGAGATTGACACCTTAGCTACTCTGAAATAGTACTTCCGTTTCAATCGAAAAGGAAAGGAAAGAAAAGCGTCGCATATTCCCGGAACTTTTTTAGAATAGTAAATTTTGCATGGCTTCTATAGAATTTCCAAAAAATTTATAAAAATATATATAATCACTTATATTTAGCTCTATGCATGGTAGCTCGCTCTAGCACCATTGAATAACATTTTAACATATTTTAATTAGAATACATTATTTTTGCTAAACCTTCTAAAACAAAAGCATTTATTTCATCTATTACTTGTCAAAATGCGATCGAGGAGCTAGCATATAGCTTAATTTGGCGCCCTCAATTTTCCATGTGCGTCATGCAACTAGACATCGATCACTTTGATGTATACATATACATGTGGCAATGTGGAGCCATGCCATGTATGTACTGCCATGTCACGTAAGGGATGAAGAAATATTGTGTGATAATGTTATCAATAAAAAAGTTGATGATAAGCAAACGGAGCACGCAAACTGAATGTAAAACAGGGGGAAATGATCGAGTGAGCATGATGTGAGACCAAGCCATCCCAAACCGCCCAACGCGTCACGTACCTCATGTACGGCCCCTAAAGGAATACGACTTGTGTGTAAACTAATGCTATAAATCATGAAGCGTGCTGCAATCAGCAAGTACAATGATATTTTGATTTTTTTTGTTGGTATTTTATTTGTTATAAGCACTTGCCTCGGCATAAAAAAACGCAAGTTGCTTAATACAATCTCTTTTCAAGAAAGTACATTATATTCCTCTTTGGGCCTTTTGACTTGCGCACAGGTTCGATGCATATGGTACGTTCAACTTGCCCTATAGCATGTACATGTGTTGCTATCAGCTACCGCCCCAATGTAACGAAGTGGTCGTCGTCGTCGTCTTCTGTCTTGGATCGGGAGATCTTGTTCTCTTGCTGTTGCTGTCCTCCCTGCACTTTGCATGGTGCCCTGTTGTTCCTAACACTCTCGAGAGAGCTAGCTTCCTAGCGCATCAACTTCAGCTCGCGGCTTTTGATCTGGACCACCAGCCTGCAGTTCCATCAAATGTTCTCACAACCAAGTGGCTCTGGATTCTCGCTTCTCTTGTACGTGTAGTTGTGTATATCATCACCCCCGTGTGCGGTGTGCCAATTGCTTGTTCAGCGTTTCAGATCCACGGGACTCCATCAGACATTCAGGATCAGAGATCCACATGAATGCTGCAGCTCTCTGCTTTGGCAAATACTACCTTCTTCCATCTTACATGATCTGCAATCCCCAAATGTGTTGAACTTATGGGTTCCAAAATGGTAAGTTCTTTTGTGTATGGATTTGTGCATAATGGTCCCCACGTTATTCTACCTGCCTGGGACATGAACCAATGGGGCGGCCGGCCAAGCATTGTGACAAGCTGTGCATGGCCGGCTATAAATTAAAAGAATGTGCAAGGTCGGTGATGGCAATGGACACTGGACAGGTATGCGTACGTGTCAGATTAGGAGCTAGGTACTCGCTCCGGCCATATGTCATGTGAGCGGGGTGAGCACCGGAAGGGCAAGGAGGGAGAAAATGTTTTAGTCCTGGTTTGGACGAAGGGGTGGCCTTGCACCTTTCGGGATAATCACTAGGGTGATGCCATGCAGGGGAGGGTTGAGTTTGGAGAATAGGGCTCACGGCGGTGAGTGTCTCGAAATCCAAACTGGTGGGTAAAGTGTACACCTCTGCGCAGAGTTTAAAATCTATTCGAATTGTCTGTGTCCACAGTGATGGGCGAGTTATGGCTTGGTTCCACAACTAGAGAGTTTGTTTTCAAAAAGGAAAATGTTTTGTTTTCAAAAAGGTTTGGTGCGGTGGGTGACGCCGAGTGCCATGGTGGACGTGAAGTCCAGTGGCAGGTTTTTGAAAAAGGAAAGGAAAAGAAAGTTTTCAAAAGTATTTCAAAACTTCTCTCGTGAGAGAGATGCCTTTTACAAAAGAAAAATGTTTGCAAAACAACCCCTGCATGAAAAAGTGCTTTTGCCGCAAATTACCTAAGCTCCACCGACTCAATGCATATATATTCTATCTCCATGTCCGTGGGAGAAGGTGGACTTGCTGAGTACATAGTACTCAATCCTTGCTTTGTTGTTGTTTTTTAGAGAAGAAGACCAGATCGAGTAAGGGTTACGCCTGCACCCAACTTGCCTGTGGTGGTTGGGCCGTTGTAATGATTCCGCTGCGTATATCGGACTTCCTGCTGCAAGTCCTTGTTATGAGTTATGCGTGTCTTGGATCAACTTTTAAAGTTGTTCGCCACGTTGGATTTGTAACATCTGATGTATAAATGTGAGTACTAGCCTCCTGGGACTAGTATTGGTACACATTTGGGTTCCCAGAGGACTGGGACGCTTCACATAGCATATCTGAGCAAAGCTTTGGGGAAAAAGGCTCAGGCATTATCTACTTATGAGAAGGAATGCTTAGCTCTCATCATGGCAGTCACGAAGTGGAAGCCCTTCCTACAACATAGAAAATTCACTATACTCAGTGATCACAAGAGCTTGATTCACCTGGGGGAACAAAAAATCCAGGAAGGTCTACAACAAAAAGCCTTCATTAAATTATTGGGGTTGCAGTACAAACTTGTATACAAGAAAGGCCTTGAGAATAAGGCAGCTGATGCATTGTCAAGACAAGCTCCCCAAGACACAACATTGGCTATATCTGTCAGCACCCCAAGATGGTTAGAGACAGTGGTGGAAGGATACCAAAATGACCCAAAGACAAGAGAGCTTCTAGCTGAACTTAGTCTCTCAGGGTCCAATGACAGGGGATATTATCTAGTTGATGGAGTCATCAAATTCAAGAGCCGCATATGGCTGGGATCCCATGTAGAGGCTCATCAAGCTGTGATGACTGCCCTGCATTCTAGTGGTATTGGAGGTCACTCAGGTATACTCAGGTATTACTGCCACTTACCACAAAATTAAATCTCTGTTTGCATGGCCCAACATGAAAGCTGATATTAGAAAGTACATAAGTGAGTGCCGCATTTGTCAGCAAGCTAAACCTGAGAATAACAAACTCCCTGGGCTCCTACAACCCCTTGACATTCCTAACCAAGCCTGGGAAATTATCTGCATGGATTTCATAGATGGCCTACCAAAATCCAAGAACTTTGACACCATCCTCGTGGTCATAGACAAGCTCACTAAATATGCTCATTTCCTACCAATGACTCACCCTTACACTGCTTTTTCTGTGGCTAAACTCTTCATGGATAACATATATAAACTTCATGGTATGCCAAAGAAAATTGTGTCTGATAGGGATAGAGTCTTCACTAGCACTTTCTGGAAAGAGCTCCACCAACTAGCTGACACCACCCTAAACATGAGTTCAGCATACCACCCCCAAACCAATGGTCAAACTGAACGTTTGAACCAATGCCTAGAAACCTACTTACGTTGTCTAGTACAATCTTGTCCTAACATGTGGTCTACTTGGTTATCTTTGGCGGAATACTGGTACAATACTACATTCCATTCTGCTCTGGGTATGCCACCATTTCAAGCTCTGTATGGCTATCCACCAAGTCATTTCGGCATTACTGCTAGGGATTCTTGTACTGTGCCTGACCTGAAACAGTGGCTGGAAGAGCGAACTGCTATGTCTCAACTCATTCAGCAAAACTTGATAAGAGCACAGCAGCGAATGAAATCTCAAGCAGACAAAAGCCGACAAGAAAGAGAGTTTCAAGTGGGAGATTGGGTGTACATCAAACTTCAACCTCACATTCAGCAATCTGTGCAGCGTAGAACTAACAACAAGCTCAGCTTCAAATACTTTGGGCCTTATTTGGTGACACAAAGAATTGGTGCAGTGGCATACAAGATTCAGCTACCACCACAGAGTAAAATACATCCAGTTCTCCATGTGTCCCAACTCAAGAAAGCTATACCACCACAAGCTGAAGTTGCAGCTGATGAACATCTACAACATCTGATGCTGGACTCAACAACGACTCCATACAAGGTACTCAACACTAAACTTTGTAAAATTGGTGATTCTGTTACCCTTCATGCTTTGGTTCAGTGGGATCGTTGGCCGGCAAGTTGGACAACTTGGGAGAAAGCTAGTCACCTCCAGTAGAAGTTGCTCCACAAGATGAGTACTGCTTCTTCCTGATGGCCATCTGTACTATGCTCCTGTGGCACTCGAGGACGAGCTGCAATGCTAAGGGGGAGGGGATGTCACAGCCCATCTAAAGGCCCGCGACTACTACTACTATTGGCATCTCTCTTTATTTACTTTCAGCCCATAAATTGGCCTGTTGCCGTCGGGAATGTAATGGGCTTGGGGCCCAACAACCGTAAACACTAGTACTTGCCGTGTGGGTGGTCGGGAGGAAAGGCAAGCAAGACCAAAAACCTAATCCTTCTCTCTCGCTCGCGTGAGCTCTCTCCTCTGCTGGCGGCGCCGCCGTTCAGCTCCGCCGCGCGCAACGCCGGCGCTACCCTTCTCCGGTCACGGGAGCGTGACAACTGCCGGTGGCCAAATTAGGCTACGACGACCCGAGTCAGCATGCACGGTATCGACGGCTGTTCACGACGACGATTCCGGCCGGCTGCAAGCTAAGGAGGGCCCTACATATCTATGTGTGTTCCAGCTGAAGCACCTAGGCATCATCTAGCCCCTTTTGCACCTTTGGTAAGGGTGTGTTTCGGTGATAAATGGCAGTCGTTAATTGTAATTAACCCATTTATATTAAAACGGTATTCCATTGGTTATCATGTCACAAGGATTATTGAAATGTGACCCCTCAATTTGAATTGAAATTGGACAAGGAGAGCTCAGCAAGGTCTTGGCCAGCGCCGGTTGATCCGATGCCCCTGTCGTTCGATTGCATCGGTTGAATTATGACAAGTCAAAGTTCAACGGCTACATTTCGGTCTGTGAGTGACCGGTTGATCTGACGGTGGCACCGATTGATTGCGGCGGTTCATCTGAAGGTGTACTTTTCTGTGCAACTTTTCCCAACGGCTAGCTGAGCTTCTCTAGCCTATATATACCCGTTCCAACGGATTTCTAGGGTTGTTGTTGACACTCAGAGGTATTCTTGACACCCATATGCTGTTGAGAGTGTGTGAGGGCCATTGAGGTTGAAGATTGATCATTCTCTTGAAGATTAAGGACTTTGCTTAGTGCTTGCAAGAGTGACAAGTGTGCATCTAGTCATGGCTGTGCTTAGTGCTGGTCAAGTGAAGCTTTGAGGCTTGTTACTCTTGGTGGTTGGCGATACCTAGGCGGTTTTGGTGATTGGAGCTGAGGTTCTTGGTGAGCTCTTGGTGATTGTGGGAGCCCCAAGACGGTGATTCTTGTGCATGGTTTGAAATCCACCATTTCAGAGATGGAGAATGGATATTCTCAGTGAAGCATCAACTCTAAGTGGCTTGACGGAGCTATACTCGTAGTGAGTGCTCCGATATGGATTAGGGGGGAGCGTCAACTTCTTGATACCACGGGAAAAAATTTGGTTGCTTCTTGCCCAATCTTTTATTTCCCGCATTATCTTTGAGCACTTTAATTCCTGCAATTTACTTTGTGTACTTGCTCTTGCTTGCGTTGCTCTTATATTGACTAGGTTGCATTTTGTCTTAGTGTGATGTTCCTAAGGATGATAGTGTTAGTGTGCTCCCTTGCGAGGAATCTTTATTGCTAGTGTGTCTAGTAGTAGAGAATTTCTCTTTGGACAATACTATAAATCTAGACTAAGATTTACTTTATTCGCACTAAAAATTCGAAAAAGTCCCAATTCATCAACCCCCTTGTTGGCCATCGATTCTACACCAGCGACGCCGGCCCGGCAGCATATGGGCTCTTCTTGGCGATCTAGCCATGGTCTCGCTTCGCTATGCATGTGAGCAGCATGTCTTATTGTTGTGACAAGCTAAAAGTCGAGAACAATATATAGTGACCTATAAAATGAGAACAATATATACATGCACATGTACGGTTACGAGTTCGTCTTCTTCTACAAGAGGCGCGAACAACTTGCAAGTTGTATGTACATATGATCCAAGAAGCTATGTAATTAAGTGACATCATCTACGTTCCGATTTCGATAAAGTGACGTGGTGAGATACGCGCGCTCGCCTCGGAGAAGGATGGTGCACGTCCTCCTCTACCCTCTCCCTTGTCTCTCTTGTCCCTCGTATTCACCTCACCCGCCAGGGGGGGCGGCAGCAGCAGCAGCAGCAAGCAAACTCACCTCTCCCCTGCTGCTGTCTCCTCTGCTTCTCTCTTATCCCCTGGCAGGGCTTGTACCCACTCCCGGTCGCCTTCTCGCCACGGCGAAACCCCAACACACATAAGAGAGAAGCAGATGATCGAGACAGCAGTAGGTACGTGCCGTCTGATTTGAATACGGCGACACGATAAATGTCAGTAGCAGTAGGAGATGGAATCTGCTGGTGGGAGGAGGGCGGGGGAGTTTGGTTGGTTGGTACGTGATGACGACGACCATCGTCCAAGTGCACGACACGACTCACGAGCATGGCCAACGGTTGGTTTGAGCGTCATCTAGGGCGTGTTTAGTTCCCTCCAAATTTTGCCAACTGCCAAAGATTCCCCGTCACATCGAATATTTCGACACATGCATGGAGTATTAAATGTAGATAAATAAAATATGTAAGAGCACAGTTTGGATGTACTTTGTAAGACGAATCTTTTGAGCCTAATTAGTCCATGATTAGACATAAATTACCACAAACAAACGAAAAGTGCTACAGTTTCTCTGCCAAAGTTTGGCAGGAACTAAACACAGCCCTACTATCAGTAACTCTGAATCACACCAGTCTCTCAACAGTGTAGTGCCTCAACAGAAACTCTGAAATCTAACAAGCACTAGATGTGCAGCACATCTGAATCACACCGACTTTTTATTTACCGGACAATGCAAGCACTAGACCTTTACCGACAATGGAAACTAGCTGTAGAAGCCATCAATCTCTCTGTCCTGCAGACGACGCCTCTGATCACCCTACAAAGAACAGCGATATGCCTATGGAGAGGACGTGCCGTGCAGTGTCGGTCGATGCATCGACATAAAGCTGCCCTGCAGCGTCCTTGGTGTTCTTGTCCAGCTTCCCTGCGTCGTATAAGAGGAATGCCATATTGATGAGCACCCTGACGTAAGAAACCTTGGCCACAACTGTCCCGGCGAGGTACAGCTTCGACGGCGACAGCACAAGGGGGGTCAGCACCTGCAGCGAAATCGTTCATCAGCAGAGTAATATAAGACTCACACAAAATTCTTACAGCGGGTCAAGGTTCTTCACTCACCAGGTCTAAGTAACACATACCCAACAAGGCCGTGAACCCGAACAGTCCCAGCTTCCGTAAGTTTGCTTCACGCTTCCTCCACGCTCCCCAGGAGCAGTAAATCAGCAGCGCAACCATTGTCAGTGCGTTGATAACAGCCGCGCGCAAGGACACATGACCTACCGTATTTCAACATCAGTCAGTTTACTGCACAGGAGTAGGTAGTATATATATAAGAGAGAAATGGAATGTCAACTGATTTTGAACAAGAACGTACCCGTCCAGGCGGTGGAGAACAGCATACTCGATATGTTGTTGGACATGAAACACAGCAGAGGAAGTATGGTTCGCTTGCAAGGCTCATTCACTCCGCATCTCATGAGCAGAGAGACGGACCAAGGTGTGATCAACCCGATAAAGTAAGCTAGCCACACGTACCCCCGGGCAAGGTCCGCAGGAGGCACGAAAACTGCTGCAGCTACTGAGGCTGAGGCTGTGAACAGATACACCAGGGCAAGCTTCCCAAACACGTTCCTCGAACAAGTGTAATCGAGTGCGAGTGAGACGGCCTGTTTTTATTTTTTTTAACACATGTACACACGTATCAGAGACCGATCGAGAGAATGATACAATGCAACTTGTAGTTACCGGTGCAAACTACGCCCGAATTACAGAGCCAAAGCGGAATTTTAACTGAAACCTACATGTCCGACAAGATGCCAAAATGGGCGCTCAAGGAGCTGGCCATAGCATCAGGAGGAATTTCCCCTGTGGACTGGAACCGACCGGGCTACTAATCTACTATACTACCCCCAACACCCAACGCAAAAGCAACAAAATCCTCCGTACATAAAAAGGCAAAATGACCATCAATGGAATACTGGGGTCACACCCAGTTGCTTGATCTAACTTTATGTGTGGAGTGATGTCGTGTGCAAACTAACGAAAATTATTCATTGTGCAAACTAACGAAAATTACCCAACCGGTGCAAACTAACTTCATCTAATAACTCGTCAGAAGGATACCTTGATCTGAGGCACGCCGCCATCGACGTGGATGGCGACGTGTCCCTCCTCCTTCTTGTCGGCATCGGCGGCGTCGACCACGATCTCCACCTTGTCCTTGGCGTCGGCGAGGACGACGGCGTCGACGACGATCTCCTCCTTGTCCTTGGCGTCAGCGAGGACGACGGCGGCGGCTTCTCCCGCTGGCAGCGGCGCCACGGGTCCCTCCTCCTTCTTGTCGGCATCGGCGGCGTCGACCACAATCTCCACCTTGTCCTTGGCGTCGGCGAGGACGACGGCGTCGACGACGATCTCCTCCTTGTCCTTGGCGTCGGCGAGGAAGACGGCGGCGGCTTCTCCCGCTGGCAGCGGCGCCACGGGTCCCTCCTCCTTGACGATCGCCACCACGGCTCCCTCGTCCTCCTCCTTGCGTGTTGGTTCGGCGGCGGGCAGCGGCGCCATGGTGGGTGTAGTGGGATCGCTCTCCTAGCCTTGGCAGCGGGTACGTGGAGGCGTGGAGGCCTTTATATAGGCGAGCGAGCGAGCGAGCTCGAGCCGGCCAAACCGGTGTGGCACGTGGCATGCAGCGAGCACAAACACTCGTCTCGCTCTCGCATCGCACCGCACGCGGGCGCGAATCATTCCGCCGGCCTGTCGGTCTGGGGCCGGACGTACTACGCATGGAGCCGCACACCCACACTGATGCGATACTTATTGTGTTTTTCTGTGTAACAATTGAGCTCCCGTCTCCCTGTGTAACAATAATTTTATGTCAGCCGTGCCCGTGCACTGGCTATGTTGTGCTTCAGCTAGGGAAGTTTGGTACACTGGAAAGTGTGCAGTGCATGTACAACTACTACAAAGATCTTGTTTCCCAAGAGAGAAATTGAATAGGTTTGGTCAGAGTGACCAATCAATCAAGCTATCTGGCCCTCAGCTCCAATGTCATACTCATTTCCTAATCTTAGTATATGAATACACATGTCTCCACCATTAGTCAACAAATACCTGCTGGATCGGACACACCTCACTGGTGTTGAAGCACTTTAGCTTGCAGGGTGGTTAGCTGTTGCTCTCTCTTGCATATAGCTGTTATGCAATATATCTTATCTAAAAATGCAAAAGGATAGTTAAATTTAGATATTCTAAGCCACACACGGCACCTAGATCGAGGTCGAGCTATCTTATTGCACATGTGGTGTAAAAAAGTAAAAACCAACAAAAGATTTTCATACCATCATGCAGTTATTGTGAAGAAAAAAAATGGTGAGCTATTTTTCAAAAATTGGGATGATCATCAGATGGTTGAGCTGCCATGAGCATTACTTTGTGAAGTAGAATAGTACATGTTTTTTGTGCTGCCATAGAGTCCATTGTGTCTTGATTACTTTTGCTGTCTAATTTTTCTTGTTTTTTTTTTTTTTTGCTAAATAGCTTGATAATATGATGTCCAATGTAGGCCTTTCCCATTTATGAAGTGATGTGATTAGGGTATATTTGGATCCACCCAGATAATGGCTATCTTCTAAAGTTTAGTTGGGTGGATCCAACCATGTGTAGCTAATGGATGAGCTAAAGTTTAGCTGCACACCACATAACCACTATTATCTCACTAGCTGGCCTAATCCAGCTAAAATTAGCTCACAGGTGCCGAATCCATCTTATTACCTCTGCCTGTTAGCATTATGATCGTAATTGAGCATTATGATCTTTTTTAGTCTCAACTGCCTGTTAGCCAATCTATTACATGTAGATCCAAACACTCTGAAATCTGAGTTAGTGTAGAGGAAGAGGCAACCTAAGTGATCGGATGTAATATCACAAATTCACAACTCCCGATCAACTAGTTGAACTATGTTCCTTCCTCACTTTCAACCGGTATGTTTTGCAAAACCTTTATAAAGTAAACCATTTCCCCCTATAAATTGGAGATGAATTTTTTGTTTGCATGTGTTTGGTCAGCCTATGTGTGCAAGGGTTCCTCTACCTTGTCATTTAAAGGATCAAGTATTTCTTCTTATTTGAATTTCTAGCCACATCCACGGTGGTTCATAATTGAATTGTTGTTTTTTTTCTCTCACCCTTCCATTCAAGGAACAATGTTCTTATTTTATGGTCTGATCGATTCTGATATGGACAATAGGCAATGCATGGTATGTTTGGTTCATAGCAATCATTCCCAGCTGGGCCTTATTTATGACGTACTACTAACTATACGTGTGTTACACCTTAAGGCCTTGTTACTTTGCAGTGGAATTGGTGAGGATTGATGGGATTAAATTCCTTTCTAGTCAAATTTGAACAAAGAGAGATTTAATCTTCCTTAATCATCCGATTCCAACTCAACAAGGCCTAAGCGTGGTTTACGTGATATATAGGCACCCAGAGAAAACATTTCCCTTTAGAAAGTCCGGACGGATTTTCCGTTTCCGGACCTACACGAGATGTACTTTCCGGCCTGGAAAAGAGCGGATTCCGGTCCTTTCAAATTCAAAAATATGAAAGTCAATTTTTTGTCAAAAACGGTTTTTGGCTATAGTGAAACGGAACCGACGAGTCATGCTATCACCTAGTGTGACCTACTTTTATTATTAGGACACCCACAGGACCATCTACGAAAAAACAGAGAAAAATGTCCAAGCACCAATAGAATGTATCTGAGGTCCTTCAATCAAACCTCATTCTAATTTAAGGTTCTAGCGACTAAAAATAATATTGCTCCACAGGTCATTCTAAATGAACATCATATTTAATGGCATCCTAAATCATCTCTTCTACCGACAATGAATTGTTGCGCGATAAAAAGAACTTTGAAAAGAAATACTTCGCTGTAGAGATAACGATAATTTAGGGTGGCTATCGTAAAAGAGAGCAAAAGAAGCCCAAGCGAAAGAGGGCATCCACGTGTGCCAAGGCTATTGGCCAGGTGCTCTCATCACCCTCAGACCCAGTGGCGGATCCAGCAAAAATATTTAGGGGGGGCTGAGTTAGTTGAGACCGACACGAGTTTATCATATTCCATACAAAATCAACGATGTAGTTGAAAGCCATATTATACAAAACATAGATTGCAAATCAAAATACATGAAAAGAATAAAACTGCAGTTTGAATTTGTTCATACCAAATGGAACTACTACGACAAGCAAAATCTTCTTTAGATTTCTTCCGGTTAACATAACCTTGCTTTTCAAAGAAAATATAAGCAGCCCCGGGTCAAAGACCTAAGAAATGTTCACTTCGCCTTGCCCCGCGCCGCGCTTTCTTCGGAGCCAAGGCAGCCAGCCAGCCAATCACCATCCCCGAAGATTCCAGCAGGGCGCGTCGGCGTACTATCGCGCAAACGCGCAACCAAATCAACCGTTGGTTTCGCTACCTCGAAGCGGCTCGACCGATCGATCGAAGCTTCGGCGTCCGCGCCGCGCCTACCGAAAATCGACGGATTCGACGCACGCATCTCATCAACTCAATAAAACCCCGTCGGCCATCGAGGGAGTACAGTTCATTCGTCGTCGCCACGGGCAGTTCCACACCATTCGCGTGCCTCCCTCGCCTCGTCGCAGCTCATCAGCCTCTCCCCGCCCTCGTGCGTGCGCATTCGGATCCGCGGTCCTCGGAGACAGGTGCGTGCGCCCCGATCGCCCGCGAAACCCTGCTCCCTTCCCTCCCTCGATGGCGCGCGCTTCGTGTGTGGCCACGGCATGGTTTCTCTCCTGCTAATAACTTTTCATCTGATTCTTCTCCCTCCTTCTCTGCTGTTGCAGGCGGCGGCGGGTCGTTTGCGGTAGGCGGGTTCGCTGCGGGTTGTCGTCGTCGGCGCGATGGTTTCCTTCGAGATGAACGACCGCAAGAGTAAGCGACTCCTCGCCCACCCTGCTCGCCCTTCTCTTTCGCTCGCGGGTTGTGAGGACGCCTGGTGCTTTGCTTGCTGCGTGTTTGTGAGGTGATCGGGTCGCTTTTGCTTGTGCTTTTCGCTTGTACGCCAACTGTCTCGCGGTGGGGAGATTTTTGTCGTGTTTGCTTAGCTTTCTCGCTCCGTTTATTGTTCGTGCAGTGCGGGTGGAGGATCAGGCCGCGTTAATTTGCCTCTCGGTTTCGCATTGTTTGGTGGGAGACTGGGATTGTGATTGAGATTGTTCCCTCGCATCCAAATCATGATAATAACCCGCGCCCATCAGTGCTACTGCAAAATTTTAGGTCTTCCATCAGGGTGAAGATTTCTCAACAAAATTCACTGAATTCCATTCGTATCTGTCGTTCGTGTAGTGTTAAGCAGTGCTATGTGCATTCAGTAAAATGTACTGGTAGCACAAGTTGGCGTCACTATTAAGCAAGGATAACTATACTCTGAATTTTAACATCGCCTCTCTGGTCTCTGCGTACTACATACAGTCAGAGTCAGGTTTGAGTTTGGAAAATGACTTTGCCTCTACGGATTCTGGCATATTCAGAGTAAGAATTTCAATCATGCTCGTTGATGATTGGCCATCCATTGATGAACAATTGTCTCCACATGTAGTTCTGTAACATAGCACAGAGTTTATGATAAGAAGGGACCATCCATTAGTAGCTGAAAAATAGATACTGAATTACTGACAATGGATAATGTGTTCAGTACACTGGTTTCCTTATTTAACTTTGTGAAACTTCATCTTCTTATCTTACTTATGCTGTAATCTAGATTGTAGAATGCATCAGCACCTTTCAACTCTTGCTAAAGATGCTTTTGAGAACACTCCTGCTAAACTGTTGCTATATAATCATGTGTTTGGTCATCCAATGAAGAGAAATTGTTGGATCTAGCAGCACTGTAGCAACACTGTGTTTTGCCACTGTCAAACGAGGAAAACTATGCTCTGACTCTCTTCTGAGAATTAGCATTGCCTTCTAGTCTGGACAGAGAAGAATTCGACATGCATTTAGATAGGAATTTCAGTCATATATCTTGATGTTTGGTCATCTATTGATGAACAATTTCCAGATGTTGTTCAGCAATATCTGTTTCTGATCAGGAGGGACCAGCAGTTAGTAGCTAAACATGGCTACTGACGTAACACAATATTCAGTAAATCGGATATCTTATTGACGTTGTGACACTTTAGCTCCTTGTTTTGTTCTTATGTTGCAATCTACAATGCACATGTATCTTTGCAACTTTTGCTAAATCGTTTCTCACCCCTTTTCTCGCCAACAGAGATTGGGCTGGGCTTGACTGCATTTGGAGTTCTCTTCTCGTTCCTTGGGATCATTATGCTGTTTGACAAGGGATTCCTGGCAATGGGAAATGTAAGAATGATTCATCGTCTTGATTGATACTGACTTGATTCTAGCCACCTGTTTACTGATAAACGCTGCTGTTTGTCATGTTACCAGATTCTCTTCGTTTCTGGCGTCTTACTGACCATCGGGATGAAGCCAACTGTGCAATTCTTCACCAAGCCTAAGAATCACAGGGTCCTGATACTATCCCTGCAAAACCCAAGCCATTCCAGTTCCATTTGCATTCTTAGCTAACAAATGAACCTCATTAAATATGCAGGGTTCAATCTCTTTTGGGTTTGGCTTTTTCCTGGTGCTCATCGGATGGCCTGCCTTAGGCATGATAGTGGAGTTATACGGCTTCATCATGCTCTTCAGGTTGGTTCTTGCATGATCTACCTGACGGTTGTTTTTCCCGTTAGCATTACGAGATAAAAACAATTTGCCATTGTCTCTGACTGCTGCTGAATTTCCTCTCAGCGGCTTCTGGCCAACTGCTGCTGTTTACCTGCAAAAGAGTCCCTCCTTCGGTTGGATATTCCACCATCCTTTTGTGACTTCGGTATGTTCATCACAACACAACTCATAAATCGGTCTGCAGTTCCTTCTTCCCCCAGGCTTTTCTCTGTTTTTTTTTTCCTCACGTGGGGCTGTTCCCTTCCTGTTCGAATTCTGCAGCTGATCACTCGGTTCAGAGGAAGACGGGTCCCGGTGTGATTCGGCTGGCTGCTGCATCATCCCCCAGAGGCCCAGAGCATGCCAAATCGCCTGTACAGAAGTAGACCGAACGACATATGCACTTTGTTTGTTTGCAATTCGTTGATTCTATCCCAGTTTAAAGAGAGACGAAAAGAAAATCGTTTCTTCTGGCTGTGGATCTTCCTACGCTGCTACCAGTAGTCTTTCTTGGCTGTTAATAAGTAGGAGTAGATCGATGGTGATAGCCTGGTACCACTTTTCTGACTGACCATGGCTAGGAAGGAGTAGTGAACTGGTATGGAAATCAATCGGCTTGTGAGAAACAGTTGCGTTACCCACATATTTGCTGAACATGATTTGGTGTGAATTTGTGTACACATGCCCGGTGCGTATTACTTTGCATTCGTATTGATGACGTTGACGTATGTAGTTTACTGTACATTTTGCACAGATGTTGCCTGCTCGCAGCCCAGTTTTGGGACCATTGAGCGGCTGCGCTGCGACGCCGGCACAACACCTCGCCCGTCGTGCCGGGCTGCCGGCCAAACCGAGTAACCGACAAGCCATGCTGCCATGGTACACCGCACCCACCGCACCAGAAGAGCACGTTCGACGGGAGGCTGCCGCGGCCTGCGGGTGAGCGCAGTTTCATGGCACGGCTCGCCTCGCATTGCCTGTGCCAGCACGGGTTGCCACGACTGAATTGGCCCGTGGCTATAACGACTCGCTGGACCCTCGTAAGATATTACCCCTACTTGACATGCCGATGCAGCCAATCTATGAATTTACAGTTCAAATCACTAGGAACGATATCTAGTTCCATCCACATAATTTGAAGCAACTTAACCAGACAACTCAGCCCTGAACTTTTATGGCTTCCTGAACTTCTGCTAAAAGGGACCCTCGCATCAACAATAATTGGGAATTGGCTGCAATTGTATATAAATGAACCAACTTCATGGTTATCAGGAATTCAGGATCCAGTGGATGATCAAAATCGCAATGCAAAAAATGGAGATTACATATACAAAAACCTTGTCCGTGGTCACTCATATCACCAACAGTTTCTACATATCCACGACTTGACAAATCATCACCCAGCTATATACAGATTTTAATTTTTAAGAACAAACAAAGATGAGGCGTGACTATAGATTGCTTGAGATTGGATTGCAACTTGCAACCGCAGGCTTCAGCATCTAGCTATACGCAAATATCAGAACCCTGGATAGTCATGCCTAACTACAGTTTAGTTACAAATACTGATCCAGCACACTGACCAATTTGGTTCTCTAACTGCCTAACCAGTTTGCTAGAACATACAACTGAACCTTTCCAACATTGAATATGATTAGGAGTTCCTGATAATCCTAACTGCTTCACTGCCGCTTCTGATGTCACTCATTAAAGCAATTTGATGCAGCAGTTGTGCTATCCTCTGCATAAGTAAAAACAAGAATCAAATGAGTACTGGGGTATCAACCATGGGATGAACATTTATCAGTATAATGCACTTCTATGCTTCATTAAGGGCTAGTTTGGGTACTCTTGGATTGAAGTGGTTTGGGTAGGATTGGGGTGGGTTTAAATCCACACTAGTTCAAAATCTTCCTCAATCCCTCCTAATCCACTCCAATCCCTCTCAATCCATGAGTTGCCAAACTAGGCCAAATCTGGGCATTGCTCGGTGGTAAAGATTATTAGTATGGACTATGGAGAGAACAAAATTAATTTGGCACAAACACCTTAACCTTTTAGATCCAACATAGCACTTTGAGAGTCAAAAGAAACATGGCAACAACCCAACAAACTAAAGGTTACATGTTTGGGAATATGAGAATAGCGCCCATCTTGAAACATTTCATGAAATAGTACGATTTAATTATAAATAAATTTGATTAAATTTTGTTTAAAGACTGCTCGAGCTGGAGTTGCGAGAAAAGGTAAACCATCAAATTAAGACAGACTCAAGTGGAATGTTTATTTGAAACCAGTGAAACATTGGAGGACAGAGGAAACTAGAAGCGTAATATTTCTACTGTTTGTCATTTGCCTCCCTGAACACAACTAACCAGAGTATCAATACCTGATAATCTGAATAACACCTAACAAGAAGAGGACTGGCTGAAAGCGTCAAAGCGATCAAACAATCAATCATCCATGGGGAACAGATCACCTCTCAATCGCTCCCATCAACACCATATGCAAACTGATATATTAGCAGCATGGCAAAGACATTGTTCTACTCTTGTTTCACAAGTTCATACATACTCCTCATCTCCTGTAATTCGATCCAACATCAGGAAACCTTTATACTAGCACTGACAGCGCATGCCATTAAGTATACTAGCAATGGTGCCATACAGATGGTGCCAATTATCAACCAAGCACCTTCTGCATAATTGATACGACCTTCCCACAGACCAAACTATGCAAAGATCACATTAACAAGTTCTGAGTTTGGCAGATGGATACAAAACTTCAGATAACTATTTTGCTTGATCCAGAACCTAAACAATACCAATCACATCTTACCATCCCGTTCCTTCCACATGATCATGTATGACAGAAACTAGCCAATTAACTAGTACGAATTAATTAACGGAAGCATCGCATTGGCATCACGGCTAAGAGGGTACAGAGAGAATCAAACCTTATCTTTCTCCTTGGAGAGAAGCACGAGCAGGTCCCGTTCCCTCCTATCCCGCCGCCGGGCGTACAGGAGCGCCCCGACCACAGCGGCCGCCGCAGCAGCCGACAACACGGCGGGCTTCACCGCGGGGCACCCGCACGCTCCGTGCACGAGCACCCGGTCCTGGACGGCCTCGACCCCGGCCGCCCAAGCGCGCCTTGCCGCCAAGCGGCACCTCTCCCACCCCCAGACCCACGGTCCCTCTTTGTCCTCCTTCCCATTGTCGTCCTCATAATCCTCCTCCGCCTCCTTCGCCACCGCCGGCGACTGCGGCACCTCCCCGGGCTCGCCGTCCAGGACCAGCCCCTCGTGGAACCGCGGCGGGAAGATGGCGCAGTCATCAAGCCCTCCGTCCACGTGGGCAACTGCAGGTACAGCGGGGGTGACGAGCTCCCAGGCATCGGCCGCGGCGGCGGGCGGCAAGGAGGAAGCCATGGAGGGGAGGGAGGAGGAGGAGGAGAGGGAGAGGGTCAACGTCTTGGGCGTGAGGAAGAGATGCGGGTTCGGGGAGGGGAGGAGAAGTGGGTGAAGCACGGAGTACGGCGAGGCCGGGGCCGACGCGCCGGCGGCGGCCGGCGGCGGGGACGGGGCCGAGAGTGCTAGCATCTGGGGGTCCATGGCTTTGGGCGTTCACTGGAGTTGATTTTTTATTTATTTATTCGCTCGGCAAGCTGTTGGCTGTTGCTGATCTGGTTGGGAACTTGCGAATTGGATCCATCATCCATAAGCAACGTATGACAAGTACGAGTATTGTTTTCTTCATCTTCAGTATTTACCAACTTACCAAGTACCAACACAAATAGAGTTTTGTTCTCAGACCAACGTTAGTTAGTGCCAGTTCTTAGTGTTGCTTACAGTTAATTTCCACTGTTGTTTTGTAATTTGAAAGCAGGCATTAGCTGTGGGCTCTGTGGCTGATATTTATTTGCAGGTGCCAGGGTCCAGGGAGATGTGCTGAAGAATGCTTCGACAGAATCCATGCTGACCAGTGACCACTCAAAACATACTCCTATCGCCCCTCGTCCTACGACATGGAAAGCAAAGTTCTCTCCTCTAGCAACTTTCTTATTGTCCTATCCTGATCCTCCAAATCTTTGGATCCTGCAGAAGCAAACTCACTGCAGAAGCATTGTCCCGTGGACCATGCTCGTGAGGCTGATCACTTGTCAATATTTGAATGCTCACGACCAAGCGCCTTACAGTTGAACATTTCTTCTCCTAGGACTCTCCTCAGAGCTGTGTCTATCTTTTATGAATTCAGGCTCTTTGAACGGTTCAGCGCAAGTTCTTCAGGAAGAAAGAAACTATTTTCACTATTGAAAACTAAGCCAGATGCACCAATCCCAGGAGTTTTTGAGCCTATGAAGAATGTCAGAAGTACATTGACCATTTGTCTCGCAGAAAATGGCCTCGCAAGAAGCCCCCAGGTTCTAATAAGCTCTGCTGAAGCTGATGATCTGAATGCAGTAAAAAATGCTCTCATCTCGGAAGCAACTGACTTTATAAGCCATTTCAAGAAGCTGCAAGCTAATTCCTTTGCACATGTCATCGAAAATATGGTAGCCACGATTTTGTTAACGAGGTTCATCCGAAGCCCACATCCGTATACCGGCATCCAGGTATACCACGGCAACGCCACAACACCCCCCCCCCCCCCCCCCCCCCCC
>CBMN011744358.1:0-12083 GCA_000582825.1 Hordeum pubiflorum | reverse complement strand
CGTCTGCCAGCAGACGGCAAACATTTGGCTGATGGCAAAGACACTCTTTGCCATCAGCCATATCTGTGCCGTCTGCAGACGGCAAAAAGCTGGCATATGGCAAATTTCTGAATTCCAGTAGTGCCTGTAGAAAAATCTTACTATTGGACCGAGATCCAATGGCTCACCGCAGCCAACCGTCTACATACAGGAACACAGTTCAGCTAATCCTAAATGTACGCGGCCACACTACCCATTCTCCCTCGATCCATGTAATAGCCCGGGAGTAATACACTAGATATATTTTCTTATTATATTATTTGTGCATCATATGCATCCCATAAGCATCGTATTGGGTTAATTAAATAATTAATTTTGATATTTTATTTCGCCATTTTGTTGAGTGGTGAATAAGTAAACCCTTCTCTGTGTCAATGTTCTACCTCAAGACTCGCTCTAAACCTTGGGGCATTCTTTTCGTGATATTTGAGAGGCACCCAAATTATTTCATTATTTTAGCACGAGTCTAGATATCAATCATAGTGCAAACCTCAATTATTTTATAGATAGAGATATTTTCTAAATAAATATCCAACGACATTCAAATGGGTTGCTATTTTTGTGTGGCCTTGTTGTGTTATAACAAGGCTACCTTTTAATTTTCAAGGCAATCGGAGTTCCTTTTATGCCTCAAAAATTATATATGCACACACTATAGCCGGTTAAATAATAAGGGGACAGCTACGCGTAGACCAGCGCCGTCTCGTGAGCCGTCGGATTTGTTACAGTTGATCAGCCAAACGTATTTCTTTACTTTGCAACAAAGGTCTCGTTGCGGAAACATTTGCAACAGAGTTTATGTTGCGGGTTTTTTCTGCAACAAAGGTTGTATTGCGAGATTTTTCTTTTGCAACATAGGTTGTATTGCGGGATTTTTTTGGCAACATGGGTCATCTTGCAGAAAAAAAGTTGCCCTCCCTAGAGCCAGCTGCTGCGAAATCTAGCCCCTAGTCATTTTGCAACAAGGGACTAGTTGCAGAACCCCTTTCTGAAACAATGATCCAGTTGCAGAACGTGGACACATAACGGTTAGCTCCAGTCCGTTGATTAAAAGCCATCCGACGGATATAGAGATGACGGACTCTTGCACAGATCGGTCGGTTGAATAGAATCATTTCCCAAATAATAAATCAATCTGCGATTAAAATTGCTAAACATGGGAGCCATTTTCCTCTTATTTAAACTAGCCAAATAGCGCTACCTAGCCCACCAACCCCTCGCTATATAAGGCAACCCCCTCTTCAAATTAGGAGACCTCCTCTTTGCCCCCCTCTACACTATTAAAAGAAAACCAGTGCCCACGCGCACCTCTTCTTGGGCCGGCCAAAGAAGGACGAGATCGCTTGCTTGCGGGCGTATAGATTTCCCTGTTAACTGGTTGTAGTTGACGGTCCATTTATTTGACGTTGACGGTTGAATTTTCGACCGATTGGACGTTGACTCATTGACAAAAAAACACATTTTTCAAAAATCAGGAATTCAAAAAGTTCCAAAAAAAGTTCACTGAACTCAAAGAAGCTCATTGATTTTAAAATAGTGCACAGATTTAGAAACAGCGTTCATCAATTTTGCCAAAAAAGTTCATCTATTTCAGAACATTCATCGGCTTTGAAAAACAATCAGTTTAAAGAAACTTCATCTATATTGAAAAAGTCAAATTTTCAAATAGTTCTTTGATTTTGAAAAAAGGTCATTGATTTCGAAAACCAATCATCAATAATTTAATAAAAGGGTTCACAAAGTTGAAAAACAATCATCAATTTTGAAAAAAAGTTCATATATCTTGAAATAACAAGTCCAACAATTTTGAAAATAAAATAAAATTAAATAAAACCATTTCAAAAAAAATAAAAAATAGGAAAAATTGAATTAGTCGTATTAGTATTACCCTTTAAAAATAAAATAAAATGAGATAAAAAAAACTTTCTATCAACTCTACATTGAGAGTGTACTTTTTGTAATATGCAAAGAAAAATCATAAAATAATGCAATTTGTGCACATACTGTATAATATTTATGTGTATACATTTATAGTCACCTAACATTCCGGTAATCCACATAATAAAATTAAAAATATTAATAAATAAAAAGAAAAAACAAAACAAAACCACAGAAAAGAAAAACAAAGGGAGATAGGGGAAGGATGGGTTGTCAGATGGGCTAATGGGTTTCAGCCCATTAAGGATTGAGGGGCCCAAACTAGAGGCCACGCCATCGTATGGAGTTGTGGTTAATGAAATGAAGGAGCGCTCTAGTAATTTTATTTCTTGTTTTATTAGTCATGAGCATAGATCCTCGAATGCCAAGGCCCACAAACTAGCAAAACATGCTTTAGCTTTAGGGACACCATGTTTGGCTAGGTCATCCTGAAGCTCTTTCCTTTGTCCTTATAAATGTGACGGTGCAATAAAAAGCTTTGTGAGTTTGCCTTAAACACGCGTGCACACACACACATACACACACGCACGCGCGCAGAAGGAGCACGAATCTTGGAAAGGCAATCAAGGGCAGAAAAATTGACTGACACAAATTCAATTTTCAAACAACTTACATATAGCTAAACTGTTATTTATAACGTCATGTGCTCCCTGTTTAACTTAATATAAGACGTTTTTACCCTCTATAACTTTTTAGTGGGCCTTTTTAGAGTTCATGGAAATATAAAAACGCCTTATATTAAGTCATAGAAGGAGTATCATTTATATTTAATAGAAATGAAGTCACTCGTTGAGCAGCATATGAAGCAGCATGTCGTTCCATGTATCGATGGCCCCCGGAAGGCACCAGTGCACGCAGTCGCTATACACCTGGTTTTTCATGAGCTTGTCAGGCGTCCAAGCCCGGTACTTGCTGGGATGCCCGTCGGCGCGCAGGATCATCGCCTCCGTCGTGTCCATCAGCATCACCCTCACCCCGCCCGTCGCCGCCCTCTCCGCCGCCGCAAACTCCTCCACCTGCAGCGCGCGGAAGTCAAGCTCGAAGCCCTCGACCCTCTTCTCCCCGCGTCGTTGCGGCGCCGTCCGAAGGCAGTTCCCGTCCTTGTTCCACTCCCCGCCCTCGTAGTGCGACGGGTCCACGGTGCGCAGCAGCGCCGTGCCGCGGAACCGGCCGTCGGCGCCGGACAGCGCCCGCAGCGCCGCCCGCGTGGCCATGCGCAGCGCGTACCGCAGCGTCAGGTCCGTGACGTTGGGCCGCTGGCAGTAGTGGCAGCCGACGAGCTCCCCGCCCTCGTACAGCATGGACGGGCGGTAGAACCAGCTTGACGCCGACACCACGGCGTAGTCGAACTCCGGCACATGCGATGCCCATACCTCCTCCGGCTCGTCAAGGTAGAGGTTCCAGAGGCCCGTGTGTGTCGGCCCGTCGTCGTCGATCATCTCGTGCCGGACCAGGTACGGCACCCAAAAGCTGGCCACCGTGAAGTTGTACTCCTTGTAGTAGTACACCGTGTGCTTCTCTCTCGGCGATTTTATGATAGGTGTCGCGACCTGCATGCATGCATGTACTATGATCATTAGCACATTATACTATTTCTAGATAATTACTTGTGCGTTTGCAACGGAAAGATGAATGTTCTAGTAGGTTGTATTAGCCCGTGATTTACCTACCAATATAAATCAGATCCCAATCGAACGAATGACAGTTACTCCACGGCGGCATGGTTTTCACTTTCAGTGAGATTTCGATGAAATTCACTACATTTCAGTACTTTCGATAGACACTGAAATAATTATGTTTTGCCGAAAACATTTCAGCAATTTCAGTACTGCAAGGAATTCATATTGTTCACTTTTTAATTGACTTCAAATGGATATTTCATTCATTTGGCTGAAATCACTGAAATTCACTGAATTTCGGTTATTGGTGTAATTTTTCTAAAACTGAAATTGCACGGCAAATTCTCTATTATTTTTCGTTTTACTTGGCAATTTCACTTTAGAGCCAGGAAAATCCATTACGACGCCATGACTATTTATCTTTTCTCACATGTATGGCAACTCTTGGTGTTGGTTGGAAAATCTTTTTTAACATTATGATTTGTTTTACATGGAAAGAGAAGAGGAGAAGATTAAGGCAGAGTGAAGACTGCAAGAGGAGTACGCACTCTAGTGAGGAGGCAGATGAGAGAGTCCTTGTGGTTCCTGGCGAGCGAGTCCCCGACGAAGGCGATGGTCTTGCCCCTCATCAGGGCCAGGAAGCGGCGCGGGTCGAAGCGGGGCAGGTCGCAGCCGTCGCCGGCGGGCTGCCACCGCCACTGGAGGAAGCCCAGGTCCGGCCTGCCGAACCTCATGCAGTCGTAGTGCTCGTCGATGATCCCCGGGGAGCACGTGTCATTGGTGTAGTAGGGCGCGTCCAGGTCCGGCACCCAGTCGCCCCGGAAAATGTCACAGCCCTCGCCTCGCCGGGCTGGCGTGTGAGACTGAGACTGAGAAGCAGCAAGCGGCCGCCGGTCTGGGATCCTCGTCGTGGTCAGCATGTTGAAAGCCGCGAGAAGAGCTGCAACGAGCGTGAGGGACACCACGGCGACGGCGAAGAATCTGCTGCTGCTCCTCGCATGGGGATGGGGATGGGGATGCGGCGGATTGCTGATGTGAAGAAGGTCCCTCATGGCTGCTCGATCTGAGAAGTTGTGTTCGGCCGGCCGGTGTGCATCCTCTTGAGTTCGATTTTTCGGTACATATAGCCCGCAATATATGATGATCGATCATGTACGTAAATTCCTAGTCAATTCCTGCATGAGAATGTGGCGCGTCAATTACTGCTGCCGTACTGCTGGTATGGCATATGTCATAATCAGATGATATATATAGATGGAGGATGATTGGCTCACTAATCGTTCTCTACGCCAATATGAAATTGCAACAATTGCGTGCTGCTGTTTGCCTGTCCCCAAAACGGCTGCACCACACTACTGTCTGTGGACGCGGAATTTGATTTTGTGTGCGCGTGCGCCTACAGACGTTGACTCGTTCCGAAACAAGCCACTGAAAGACTTTTGGCAAGATTAGAGCGGGTAAGGACCTTGTTATTGACACAGAAAACGTGAATTTTCCGTGGATTCACAATTGTTTTTGGATGTGCGGTTGCTAAAGTTATTTGCCAATTCTTCTCGACTCAAATCTGCTTTAACCTTATACTCATAGAGCTCGTCAGAATCGAATCCCCACGTCAGAATCCCTAAAATCCGTATCCCGACGTCTCCTATACCGACCCAAGACCTGTTTGTAGCACCGGAAAAAAAGCAGTCCCGGCCGATATTACGGTTCTCACTGACTCAGCGGCCCTACACGTCATATCCATCTTCTTCCAATAACATTATAATGTTCTTTTTAGAGAAAAATATGGTTTTGGTCCCTCAAGTATATCAAAATTCTATATCTGGTCCCTTACGTTTTTGGCGGCATTTCGTGCCTCTAGTTTCAAAACCAGGCAAGTTTCATTCAAAACCAGAAATGTGTGGAAAACCGCTAACGTGTCACTGGTTTTCTTTCTCCTTCTCACCTTTCTCACTCATACAACAACATTTCTTCCAACACCTTTTGTGCGTCCACCCTGCACACCCATGGCAACGTTGCCTAGGTCGACGCCGTCCATTCCATGCTGGCGGTAGTTGCACCACGGCCACTTGCGCACGTGTATGAGCCACACATCACCCTCGTCCCTCATGGGGAGGAGGTTGTGTGTAGGGCGAGTGGGGCTAGGAGCTCGTCGCCACATCCCTTGGTCTTGTCGGCACACTTCTCACCATCTTTGTCCAGACGGCGGCATATGTGGAAGAGAACGCGCGCCGCGGTGCTCTACCTCGGCTCCTTGCTCCAGCTCTTGGAGCGGTGCCTCACACATCGTGGTGCTCACCATGCTCGTGTTCATGGCGGCGGATTGGTAGCCGCATAATGTTCCTTCTCCTGTCGGCGCTTGGGTGACAACACCTCCATCCGACCGCATGAGGTGTGTGTAGCAGGGGCCCAGGGTCAGAAGCAGCGGAAGTCCCATGTGTAGGCTAGTGGGGGACCACGAATTAGAGTGATGTGCGGCAGCATTATGTGATCTGATGTGTGCAGCCAACGTGTTGTGATGTGTCGTGCGTGTAGCCAGCACCGACGCGGATGTATCCAAGGCGAGCCCTAGCACCCCATGCTCCATGCAACATGAGCTCCACCCGACAATGCCCTAGACGGCACGCGTCCAACCTGCACCTGGTGAGTTCCTGATCCCCATTTCTTGGTTGCGTGGGGAGGAGGTGGTGTGGAACCGGAGAACTCGCTGGAGGGGGGGCAACGACGGTGCATTTGGGACGTGGTTCTCAGGGCCGTCGGTGAGGGGCTACGACCTTCGCGGATCCGGCGACGGAGTGCTCCGAGGCGGCACTGTGTGAGGCACAGCATCAAGGTGGGGGTGGCACTGTGATGTAATGGCGGTTTTACCCTTCACTGATTGGAACGGTCCTATGTGGCAGAAGACGAGAGAGAAAACCGCTTCCACGTGGCTAGTTTTTTCCATTGATCTAGTTTTGGACGAAACTTGCCTGGTTTTGAGACTTGAGGGATAAAATGTGGCCCAAATTTTTTTGAGGGACGATATGTAAGGTTTTGGTTAACTTGATGGACGAAAGACATTATTTTCTCTTTTTTTAAAACATTAGTAGTATTAATGCTTCACTGAGGGATGGCTCTGGCAGCTGGCAAGCGACCTGACGATGGAAGCTAATGAGTGTCCAGGTAAAGACATAGTTGGCCAGGAGAAGTCATTGGGCTCTTCGGAGGAGCTCTACACCGTTGCTGGCTTTTCCAAAGAGGAGTGGCCCAAATCTGGAGAAAAGGGAAATAAATCGTGAGGCGGTTGAGGAATCTGACGAAGTGCACCGCGAAGATAAAGGAGAGGCTTGAGTAGTTCTTGGGGAGCGAATCAAAGAAGGATGCACTGAAGATCTGGGAAAGAGTGGAAGATCTTGAGATTAGTTCGGTGTTGCGAGGGGTAGATCAAGGGGAGTGGATTCATGTGGTGAGTCACAAGAGGAGAGGTCTCTCATACCTCTCGAGTTTGATCCTGATTATTTAGATCAGCCGAAAGTATTTTAGTGAAGTAACAATTGTGGAGTGATGGGATACCATGCTATTAAATCCTCCCGTTAAAGTTTGTGATTTTATTCTTCTCGAAGTGAAATTCGAGGTCTTTGTGGGGGATTTAAACGTGCGATCAGAGGCGAATTTCGGAAGGGTGTTTTCCTGTGAGGAACTTGTGCTTAAATTCCATTGATTACTGTTTAGATGGAGTTAATTCAAGAGTGAAATTTGGGGAGCCTCGTATATATTTCTTCAGTGTGTACCATATCAAGTTTTATTCATTAGGTCGTTTGTTCCATGTTCTTCTAGCTAGCCATCCTGCTTTGATCTGTTGTGATCCTGCTCATGTGCTTCCCTATTCATCTGACCAAGAAGCCTAGACCTGATATTGGCAAGGGTGACAAGAGGGGAGTGGCTGCAGCCATGGATCCTGCTCCGATTACATAAATGGGTGCCTTTGCCTATGGATAATGTGCATGATGATGGGGCGGGATCGAGCAAACCATCCTATTTATCATCATTGGCTTTTGCAACTTCCAGGGGTGGGATAGAGAAGTAATTAATGTGCCGGACCACCTTGTTAGATACATTGTGTGGGTTTTGGTAGCTCACCATGGATGGGTGATGTCAACAGTGAGGCATTGGTGGCCGCGACAACGCGGTCGATGAGGAGGTGGATGAGGCAGAGGTAGGACTAACATTGAATTTTTTTTGTGGGGGGGAGGAGAGGGCTGGGGGTAGAGGATGGATATGACATGTGGGGCTAGGAAGTCAGTGAGAGTATGTTGTTGCCGGATGGGATGGATCTTTTCCCAGACTGCTAACCAGGTCCAAGGTTAATATTGACCTGGATGAGAAAGGTCAAGGCACCGATTTCAGGGATTCTGACATGGGAGTTTGATCCCAAATAGCCCTGTGAGTATAAGGTTTAAAATAGACTTCACAAGCACTCAACGCGTTTATTGCAACTTGCCTTTATGATATTTCCTAGATATTCCAGGTCTTGTTAGTTCGGGTAGCTTCCCTTGTGGGCCTTTATGCAAGCGGTGCCTAGATAAAATCATGGGATCTAGCAGTTCAAAATTGATGCATATCAGCCATCAAATCATTGGATCTAGCGGTTCAAAATTGCTCCAATATTGAGCACCGAACGCATTTAACACTCTTGTTACCCAGAGTGCCACTAGTTATAAATAGGTTTGGACTCAACGTCATCCCATAAAATCTGACGTGCCGTTAATATGATGCCAAATATCAATATATAATTAATCTCATATGTAATATCAACATTCAATTAATATGTCAATGTCCAAGTAATGTGTCTTACCAAAGATCAACAAGCATTGCACTAGACGATTACTAGTCAATAATAACATAGGGCCCCAAGTAAGGAAAAAATCTTGGAAGCCCACACCCTGATGCATGTCTGGGCTCTATCTGAGACGGGTTGGGCCTCTTGTGTCGCATCATAGGGATAGAGGAGCACCAAAGCCCACCTCTCCCTCGGCCACAAAAAAAACTGAGGCGACAAAATCCCTCCCCACTTTTTCCTTCCGCATAACTCCCAGATCTCAATTCCCTTCTCCTCTCCCCTCCCTCGATGCCTCTTCAATCCCGATCTGATTCTGGAGCTAGGGTTCTGGTGACCAAGGAGATGGAAGATGTGGTTGTTAGGGAGGGCGACGACGTTGTGACCGTGCCACCACCCACCTGCCCCATCTGCTTGGATCCCTTGAGCTGCGCCGGCGGCCATCGCATCTGGTGAGGGAGACCACCTGGTTGTTGATTTTTGTTGGGCCCAATGTCAAATATGGTATTCTTGCACTCTATGATGTTTATGTGATGGACTTGCGTTTTAGATCTCTATATTGGTAGGTAATTAGTATCCGAGGTGGACGGTATGCATCTTGTTCATGGGAGTATATGCAGTCGGTAGTAAATTTTTAAGGTGGCATCCTGATGTCCTGGGCGACACAGGAGGCGACCGAGGCCTAGCGCCGCCAGTCCTTTCCTCCCCCCTAAGCTCATCGCTACCACTGGAGTGCATGGTAGCAAGTTCGCGTCCCATGAGGATGACATTAGCACGACATTCTCTATGTGTGGCTCATCAGCGTGGGGGATGCGCACCGACGACCGGTGGGGCGAGAGTTGGAGGGCTCAGATCTAGTCGTCCCAGGGCCGACGGTGCTCGTGGAAGCCTTACTAGAGGTGGCACCTTATGCATCTAGCTATGAAAATCCTCGTGGAGGGAGTCCTAGCCCAAGGGCCGATGTGGGGAATGTTGGTCCCCTTAGGGGTTTGGGCAAGGTTCCATCCAACTACACCATTGTGTCGGCGTCTTGACGCTCATGCATTGTCGGTCGACGTCCATGCTATTTGTGCTCAACGTGCTTGGATAATCATCACCGGGTCTCTCAGTGGTGAAGATGTCAACTTTCTCTATCTTTTGTCGTGTTGGCTTGGGGGAGACTACAAGCTGAGGCGGCGGCCCTGAGTGGTGATGGGAAGCAATGTTCCTGCGGCAGGGGCTTACGACGGGTGCTTTCGATGGCTCTCTCGGCATGTTTGGGTGGCATGGGGCTAGGTGGGAGGAGGTGCAGTGCCCTGGTCCTTCCCAGTAGATTTAGAAACAAGATATTCACGGGTGATCGAGCTAGTTAGTTCTAGATGGTGGTTGATGGAGGACTTGGGATCTTGGGTCCAGGAGAAATCGTTGGCCATCGACTCGAGCCACGACGATGACGGCGCCGGTGCCACTACCCTTCTTGAAGGCATAGTCAAGGTACCCATCCCCACACTGCACCCCCCGCTACTTGGGTGAAAACTCTTGTTCCACTTTGGGCAGCGTTGGCACTCCGACACTTTTTCCCTCATTGGAGCTTTCCTCTATGGACCACAATGATAATTGTTCGAGTTGGTGTGGTATTGATGGTTGTTAGTGGCAACTCTTGTTTTGTCATGGTTGATATTGTGATGCACTAGAGTCGGGGAGCTTTGGTATCTAGTGTTCTCTTACTCTGTCAGCCTTAAATTGGAGGGCATCGCTAGCATATGTGAGAGGGGAGAAGGTTCCCCTCTACGACTACAATGTTGTGTCAAGGTTGTGGGGAGCTCAGCATTGCGACAAGGATGGCTCCTATCCAGACGGTAGTCATTCTTCCTTTTGCCATGCCTTGTTGGGTTTGCATCTTCATTTGGTAGTTTGAGTCTTTTTTTGTGGAGCTTCTTCTATGCGAAGGTTGGTTCAGTTGGCCCCTCCCCAAGTATTTTGGCCGCCAATGGATCAACTGGGTTCTAGGGTGAACTTTTGTCCATGTTGACGGTGCGGCGTCCTTTGAGATAGGACACGAGACATGGGTACTCTATGGTGACATAAATGGATGGCTAGTTCCTAGTGCGCCGGTGCCGACCACATTTTCTGGGCGGCTCCTTCGGTGTTGTTTTGTTGGTGGACGATGACTTCGATGCTACAAGTTGTTTCATTTCTGTTTTGGTGTGCTTGTGCTATTGTAGCCTTTGAACTGTTTGTAAGAACTTTATATCTATCGTTTCCTTTCCCTCGTAAGTTGTAAGTCAATGGAACTTTTGACTGGTTGATGACTTTGTTAATTGGAAGTTGGGCTCATCTTGAGCATTCCTTCTAAAAAAACTCTATTTTTAAGATTTGCCATGCGATTTTTCTTATCTTCTTTCAAGGTGAATATCTGCTTGTGTCCCTCATGAAACATAACCTAGCTTAGCAACTTTACATTCGATCTTGAGTAATGGTTAATACTTAGATTAAGGTTGCCACTGTTTATGTAGCTAATAATTTCAAGGGTATCAACTCTGTAAGCATTACCCTAGTTTAGCAACTTTCGAGTGAGTCCTCTACTTGAAGGGAAAGTTGTGGCTATACCGAGGTGCATTGCATCCATGATGAACAGTAAAAAATAGCAAACAAAAAAACTGTAAATTCTGGCTTGGATTATGACAAAAAAAGTGCTTACACAATCTGATGGCCAAATGGCATCAAATTAGCTCGTGATAAACAAAACAAAATTCTGCTCAAACAGTGCGCACAAGTTTGAGACCAACCAGGTGTAGAAAAAGCACCACGTTGAATTATGTTAGTATATGAGTCTGTCGGACATGATTAAAGAGGAGGTGGATGTGTTTGGTGACCACAAAGGATGAGTCAGGTTATATTTTTCAATGGTGCATCTTAGTTATGCAGAGCCCATGTGTGTGCTCATTGTGGTTGTATCTGCTTGATGCTTCATATTGAGTGAATAAAATCTACCATGTGTCAAAAATATATTTTTCAAAGGTGCGGAGGAGCTGACACTGACTCCACTGTGCCGTCGCAAAGTGGAGGAAGGGATGCAGCTGAAGGTGGAGCATTGGTGAACCTTTAATTGTGTTTAGGACATCTGGTGATAATACCAGTGTTGTTTATTTTTCATATCAGAACTTCGCATGTGTGGGTTATGTCTGAACTATATGGGGCTAGTGAGAGATTTAATAAAGTTGATAATTTACTGTTGCATGCAGTTGCATTCCTTGCGGACATGTGTATGGCAGATCATGCCTAGAGAGGTGGCTGGATCGTTCTGCCCTCAACAGTGCGAAGGTACACTCAGTAATCCTATGTACACTTTATTTTAGCAATCTATCGTGGTGTATATATCATATATGTGAGTGAACTTACATAACTTATGCATGTACCCCTATCTTTCTTTCCAGTGCCCTCAGTGTGGCGAACAATTTGAAGGCAATGTTATTATCAACCTTTATGCACCGGAAAATCTGTGGGACGGTTGCTTACAGGTTTTGTCTCTTGCTTCTGGTGTACCTCTATAGAACTACTAAATCATAAATTGTTGTTAATTTCTCGGGCATCTCTGTTGTCATGAACAATAGCTTTTTCTTCGTCTTACGTAAACCAACAGTTGGAACAATAGTATCTCTACCATTAGACCACATCATTTGTGGATGTTA
>CBMN011744354.1:0-10938 GCA_000582825.1 Hordeum pubiflorum | reverse complement strand
TAGCGATCTACAATGGTATGTAGACGCACTCCCCCTCTCGTAGCTGTTGATCTACATAGATAGATCTTGGGTGTTCGTAGGAATTTTTTTTGTTTCTCATGCAACGTTCCCCAATACTTAGTTGGCGGCCGGGAGGGAGGGAGTGGAGGAGTGGGTGGCTCGGGCACTAGGGTTTCATCGCCCGCACAGGGCGACGCGAGAATCGCAAGGTGTTTTTTTTCTCCTCCAATGTTGTACCTTTTTTCTTCGAAAGGAGGTTGGAGGCTTCAGCATTATGGTGATGCACATAACTAAACACATATGCAGTGGTTGATAAGACAATTTTATCTTAACTTTTGCATGTAATTTAGAGATGACAATAAAAACAGGTCGACAATGGGTTATCTCTTAGCTTTATCTTTAATAACTAGCTACTCCTAAAAGCATGGTGAGATATATTGTGTTAAGAGACCATCTTTTAAATAAAAAAAGACAATTTTTTTCTTATGATTTTTCTTTTCTCCACTTTAATGTTTATTTTACATGGTATTTCTAAAATAACACCATTATAACATGCCCTAAGTGCACCACCGTAGGAAGATTTTAGTCTGACACGAGCATAATTTCCATGTCCTAGACTCCTAGTGTCCACACGCGCGCGTTGTGAAGCCACAGCCGTCCGAGTCCCCCAATCCCATCACTGATGCCACCACCAGCAGCAACCATGGCCGTCCTCCGAGCATCCCCGCTCCCACCCCACCCTCTCCCCTCCTCCTCCTCCTCCTCCTCCTCTACCCTCCAGTCTCAGCGGTCCCCCAGAGGCAGCATCACCGCCGCAGCGCTGTCAAGAACAAGCCCGCACCCTCCTCCTCTCAAGACCGGCTGCCGTGGCGGCGACACGAAGATCCTTCTTGGAGGAAGAGGGCGACTCCCTTGCTTGCCCGCGCAGCAAGAGGTCGGCGCGGTAGGCGGTGCGGAGGAGGAACGATACCTCGCGAGGGAGGCCGGGTGGGGAGTGCGGCGGATGGGGCGGGTCGGCGAGGAGATGAGGCGGGTGGCGCTCGTGCAGGCTGAGGCCTTCCACGTCCCCGTCGCGCTCTTCAACGACTTCTTCTTCGATTTCTTCAAAGTATGCATCACATCAAATGCTTTCATCCGCACTAGAAATGTGTATTTGCCCGCGCATTTTGATAAAGATGGCGTTTCTTGTATTGGCCAAGATCAGGCAGAGGTGTTGGCGGCGCTCATTTACAAACTGAGGAATTCGCCGCCTGACAGGTGATGTTCTTGGTATCCCTGATTCCGGATTGATAATGAAGTAGTTAAACTTGTAACATTTGTGGTGGGGTTATGACCGTAAAGCTTAATCTAGTAGTGCTTCTAGAGTTTATCAGATAATTAGCCACACTAACTCCTATCTTAATTAAACAAGGTGGTTACTATTGTAAGTTTTGTCTCGGAGAATGCTCTGTTCGAGTTCTTGTATATTTTTACCGCACATCTAAACACCTCTTCATGAGGTTGGGAGACGACCGGACATGCTCTCAACTTCGTATCTCGGCTGTCTCCCCACCGGTGGCTTCTGCTATCCAGGCCGAAGCTTTCAGTTTGCTACTTGCAACCCACATTGCAGGTTTGCTTCAGCTTCAACAGGCTACTTTCCTGAAGGACAGCGCAATATTGGCAAAGGCGGCAGCAGATCAAAATATCTTCCTCACTCCAGGTCATTGGACCATTAGGCCGCAGCTATCACACATGGCAGCTTCTTCAGCCTTCAATGCTTCCAGGATCTACCACATTCCTACGAGTCACAATTACCGAGCACATCACCAGGCCAAGCTAGCACGCTTCAGAATAGATGTTCAAGTTTCAGGTGCTTAGCTTCTAGCAACGAGAGCTGTCTTAATGCAGCTGTATTTGCAGATGTTCCCGTGCTGCAATGCACGATTGTATATGTACGATGCTGTTAGATCAATGAAATATCCTATGTTAAAAAAAAACACCTCTTCAGGCGCTCTTCACTCGAATAGCTTCATGTGTCTGCACTTCTTCTGCTTTCTGCTTGGCAAACTTAACTCTCTCGGTAGACATCAGGGGATGATTATGGATTTCGTTACAAATCTGACGTCAGATTTTTAATCATGGTAAATCTGACGCCCAGGATGACAAATTATGTTGTCGCGAGCATTGTAATTTCAATTTGCTATGCTCAGTTTGTTGCCTGGATTTGTCATGTTTGCTGAAAGAAATTGTCATACTCGTCAACATAATTTGCCATCTCGGGCGTCAGATTTGTCATGCTTAAAAATCTGACGTCATATTTTTTAATATTTCCAATGATTGTTGCATAATGCTTAATATGATAGTCTTACTCTTTTCAGAAAGTAAAGTACGCCCGGTGCAATTTAGACTGTCTGCATAAAATGGTTGGCACTCATTTTACTTGTAACTTGTCGCTGATAAATGAAGCATGGCCTATCTTAGGTACGCGTGCTTGGTAGCAGAAGAAGCCGATGAGCCGTTGCAGTCGCAGGCACCGTTTGAGAAGATCATTGGGGTGGTGGATTGCACGGTGCAGGACGAAGGCGACATCCTTAGGAACCTCCAAGGCGTCCAGGAGTATTTTTACGTATCAGGAATAGCCGTGCTGCCATCATTCAGGTAACCAAGGTCCTCCATGCAACCCATTTAACACTCTAAAACTGTGAACTGACACTAAACTCGATCGGTTTACGCGTCCAGGAGGAGGAAGGTAGGCACCGCTCTGCTGAAAGCGTGTGAGGTGTTGGCTCTAGAATGGAGGCAGAGATTCATGGCTCTTAGAGCATACGAGGATGACAGCAGCGCTCGAGGACTCTACGCAAAGGCAGGGTACAGGGTGGTGTCAAGGGATCCTGGGTGGGTCACCTGGGTTGGGAGGAGGAGGCGTGTTCTCATGATAAAAGAGTTGCCGGTTCATGATGCTCAGGTCCAACAGCAATGACATGGTCGTCCTGGTAGGTCCCCGTATATATATGTCCCCTGCTAATTCCTTGCGTCTGGTGTAAGTATGACATTTTTGGGGGGTTTATAGTCATTGTGTAGCATGAATCGGTGCTGGACTGTTGGTTTTGAATAATTCTTTGCATAACTGATGTTCCACGCAGCATTGAATAGTCATTGTGTAGCATGAATCGGTGCTGGACTGTTGGTTTTGAATAATTCTTTGCATAACTGATGTTCCACGCAGCATTGCTCAATATGCTGAGCGATGCATTCTCTGCAGACATGATTGGGATGTCATCTGTAAGCTGTCCTTCCTAAGAAAGAGGGACCTACAAATTGTTCCAACCAGCTCACAAAAAAGTAACGGGCAAGACATTGGTTTGTATTTGTATTTAGAGGTCAAATTTTGGTTATAAAGTATTTAGACTGAAAACTTAAAAAAAAAAACTTTGGGTTGCTTTGTCTTAGAAGTATTTTTAGAATTGTGTTGCACATTCTGCATAGAATGTAAAGGAACATGTAAGGGAGTTGATGATTATTTTTTTCTGAAAAGAAGGATAATCCCCGGACTCTGTATCAATTGATGCACGTAATCATATATTATTCTTAAAATAAAATCCAGCGGCTGGAATTTTCACCTGGAAAAGGATGTCCGAGGCTTGCGACAGTGGCTGCACCAGGTAACTACTAACCCTATGGTAAAAGATAAAAGCAAACGAAAAGTACACATCTCCTAGGCCGAGCCTTCCATATGGAAACACCGCACATGTGCCACCGCACATGTGTCGATGGTGACGAGTCCAACCAATGGTGGAGCTAGAATTTTCTTATCAGTGAGGCTGAATGCTATTAAAACTGGTTGGGGAGGGCCAAGTCATTGAAAAATAGGCTTTTAAGAGTAAATAATCACTAATTTACACTGTTCGTTGGCAAATTGGCACTGAATCTTTGATGTTAGGGGTGCCAGTGCCCTGCTGGTCCCCTTGTCTCCGCCACTGACTCCAACCATAGGTCGTTCTTGGGATTTTCATTCCCAAAGTTGAGATTTGATCCATCACCGATCCATCACCTTCAGCAAGGACACGACGCATGCGTGCGTTAACATAGCCTGATCGAAGATCTCGTGTTTTCACTAGAGTGCGCATACTCGGCTTGAAGCCGCCTCTCCCATCATCCCTTGTTCGCCTATCGAGACCTCGATAGCACGATACCTCTAGAGAAGGTATCAGAAGACAAAGACATCTCATACCGCCTCGCATCCCATCACCGTCGAACCACCTTCAATCCAGTAGCAACATGCATGACTTGTCGTCTCTATAGGAGCAACCATGCATAGCACCTGCCGACAACATGCATTACTTGGTGCCTTTGCATGAGTCACCGTCTGTATCACCTGTCGGCGACAGACATGACTTGGCGCATCTGGAAGAGTTGCCACACGTAGCGCCTGGTTAGTTGGATCGAACCAAATCTGAAGGTGGAGGAGGCGTCTATGCCGCCACCAGCCCAGAAAGGCCATCACCATCTTGCGATCTAGCCTCCACATCATTCACACGATCACAAAGGCCGCCGCAAATCGAAGAAGTCGAGTCGTCGCCCCAATCGCCAAACTGACATATCAGCGAGCCGATCATGGCCAGACCAACGTTTCTTGACCGACTATTGCCCACCATGGTGCTACGGACCAACAACCGTCGATAGCCCCACATCCCTGTCGCAAGATGCAACAGATCATGTTCCGTTGGCTCGTCGGCACAAAGAACGAGGTCGTTGTGACCTCAGCATCGCCATCGGACAATCGCCAGCTGCCCTCGCAGCCACCAGCAGGCCGACCACCATCATGTCGGGGCCTCCGCTCTAGGATCGATCCATGCTCTGCCAAACACACAGTTGTTGTCCAAAGCCGATGCCACGCTTCATGCAGGAGATCTCCCATAGCGGTGTTACATTCCAGATTTTTCCCAAATCTAGAATGTTTATTTTTTTTAATTTCCTAGAAATTATTGTGATGGCTTACTTTTGGTTAGAATTAGGATAGGAGTTATTTGAATTGTGTGCATGTGGTACAAAAGAAGCTTGGGAATTATTCATGAACCCTAATTTTTCATTTGGGGATCATTATAAAACCTAAGGTGGAGCCAGATGTTTGTGTGCCTATTGATAGATTGGAAAAAAAATCCCCAAAACCCTAGATAGTTTTAACCCTAGCTCTAAAAACAAAACCCTAAAGCCATCTAGATTTTAAAAGAGACCCGAAAGGGGCAAATTATACTCATAAATAGATTCTCAAATAAGTGTCAACCAAATATTCAAAAGAGGGCAGAAGACGAAATTCAATAGAATTCAAATGGTAAAAAACTCATTCGGAGATGGAAAATGTATTTAAAGGAATACTGGAAATAAGGCTGAAAAATAACCTGCAGATAATTAATAATCAAAAGGCCCCAAAAAATGCCTAACGGTTTTATAAATAATCCCTACGAAATTTAGGGCAAGTTTGCTTTTTGAAGAAAATTTAAAAGAAATGATTTTAGAAAGGAAAAAACAAAGCACAAAGAAAAGGCCAGTTGTAGCTAAGGATGTAAATGGTATGGATAATTTCCGTTCCGAATCCGCTTCCGCATCCATTTTTAAGGATATGGTATGCACTTACAGAAATCCGGCGGATACGGATTTTGGTCAGCCGGATATCCGACGGATATGGTAGAGGATACGGTGTAGGTAATATTCGGCGGATATGGATTATCCGATATTTTTTGCGGATTATCCGAGATTGTCAAATAGGATTATCCGACAAATTTAGTCCAATTGAGAAGACCAAATTCCCACGTTGACCACTAATAAAAATCACCATATATAAATAGACGCAATACGTACATATGAGCCGGCGGCGCATCAGACGGAGGTCTGCGACTACGTACATATACGTTGGCTGTGCGTCTGGACGATGGTCTGGGTACATATACACAAAGGAATTTTGAGTATGAAAAAGTATGAACACCGGTAGTTGTTCCATCTTCCATGCATGCAGTCACGTACAATGAAGACCAAGTTAATTTGTAGTAATCAAGTAGACTAGGCTTCATGTTAATAAACTACACAACAATATGAATTTACCGGCACTACACTATATTTTGTGCGTTATAACTTTAAAACGTCACTCTCTAGTGTTATGCGCTTGGATGAAAACATACTTTCATATTGTTGCATTGTAGAAATACATCATGTCTCTTTGCATGTATCATCCGATATTTTTTGTCCGTTTCCGGTCTGAATCTACTCCGCCTCCGCTCCGAATCCGTAGTCCGATATAATCCGCATTCGAATCCGCATCCGGTCATTATCCGTTCTGCTCCGAATCCGAAAAAAAATATGATAAAGGATATGATAAAAGCATTGTCCGATCCGATCCGATCCGTTTACATCCTAGTTGTAGCCTAACCAACCAAATAGCCCGCCCAGCTGGCCAACTGAGCGCACAACCCACCAAGCCACTTAACGCGAAGGGGTACACACACGTCGTAACACGCCCGTCATATCGAAATCCAACGGTCTATAGCGCGTCTGAACGCTCTCTTTGTCTCACTGCCATGCGAGACCCACCTATGAGCCGCGGCAGCGTTGTCAACCTCTGTTTGACTTTCTTGTGAGCGCGCACCCGACGCACAGTGTGCCTTGACCTCCACGCCCACACAACCCTGTGCACCCCCGACCATGCCACTATTTCCTATAAATAGTCACGACCCCTCTCTCTGTTGCCCCATCTAGCACCCCACACTGTCGCCAGGCTGCACCGCCGCGCCCGCCCTCTTATATGCCACTGCCCTAGCCTCCGCCGACAAAATTCTGGCCAATAGCGCACCCCAAACCAGGCCACCACCACTACTATCTCCACCACACTGAGGCGCATCTCCTAGACATCCTCGCCTCGAGCTGTGTTTCTCGGAACCCCAAGTTTACCAACGGTCTAAGCCCGTTGCCGTCGTGGACTCAGGCGAACTCTGTAGGTAATCGACCACCCCATCTTGCCCCCCCCTTGTTTGTCACATTCACGTGCGCCTCCTGGCCAACATACACATCCAACCACACCCTATTTGGAGCTTATCGTCCACTCCCCAAGCTTCCCGCCGCCGTTGCCAACTCCGGTGAGCTCCACACGATGTCCCCGTCATCCCCATGCCCAATCAACGCCAACAGAAGTTGTCCCATGTCCCATGTTCAATTCAAATTTTATTAAATCAGTTTACCCCTTGCAACTTCAAACCATCATAATTTCGTACGTGTATTTGAAATCAGGTCATTTTTTGGTTGCAAAATGATCCTTAGAAATAATCCTTTCACCCGAAACAATAAAATTACATATTTGAATAATTTAAAATAAAAATTAAAACAAATCCAATTCAAACCTAAAAGGGTCTAATTAGCAAATTATAAATCCAATTTAAATATATTTTTTGCATACTAATCCTAATAGGTTGTACTTTCAACTTATCTCACTCTAATTCATTTTGAATAATTTAAAATCTGAATTTAAAATATAGTTCAACGTAGGCTTTGATTTGAACTAAATTCGAACTAAGATCTATTATAACTTTTAAACCATATGCTTAAATTGAATAAATATTTTTACATTATAATTTATTAACTTGGATTAAATTTATTAATTGATTTAAGATCATATTTGACTTTTAAAAATTCAAACTTAATTTGGATTTAGTTTAAACTTAAATAGGGCTTATATTTCATTTACTTAATTCAAATTAAATGAAAACTTTTTCTGATGAAATCATGAACCAACCTTAATCAAATATGAATTCATTTACTTGAACCTAAATTTTCAAATTTAGACGTAGGTTGAATTCAAATTCAAACCTCATTTAAACTTAATTCAATTTGAATTCAAAGAGGACCAACCCTAATTCGAATTTAAACTGAATTTAAACCAAACCAAGGTAGTGAAACTCAAGTGATCCTATTCACATTACTTGAACCTGTTTCAAATCATTGAACCAATTGAAATTCAAATATGAAGTTCAAGAGTTCAAATCAATTCAAACTTAAATATGGAACCAACTTAAGCCAAGATCAACCACGAACTTCGTCGAAACAAAATTAAGCCTAGTATTAAACAAAGCTAAATCAATTTTGAATTGACATTCAAACTTAAACATGAACTTGACACACATAGTTCATCGACCATGAATGTAGTTGAATGCAGTGATTCCTCTTGTCGGTTGAATCTATCAATGCAACCTCGTATCACATACTCCTTATATGACAAAAATGTTCTATTAAAAGTACACACATGTGAACCCTTATGTCACATGTATTTCAACTAACAACTAGTATGTCGTTTACAAACTCTTTGGAGTTGACACGTGACACATTATCTATGCACTACAATTGTCCTATGTTTGCTTTTAGAGTGAATTCCACATTTTACCGCCTGAATATGCATTTGCGACATTAATTACCCTGTTGAGTGGAAATTCATCTAGAATACCCCTTTTAGAAGCTTTGGACTCTTGTTTTTGGTGGGTGTTGATAGGCAGGGTGTAAGGTGATGCCCGGGGTCCAAAAATATTTGAGCGGCGAGCTGGAATGGATCAGATGGACAAAAGAAGTCTGGACATCATCGTCAATGGTGTCCTCCGATCTTTACACATTTTTTGTGAATCGTTGAAGCAACATGTCGATCATATCTAACATAAATAAGAAAAATGCAAAATCGGGGTAAAGTTGTGTTAAAAGTCTTCAAAATCTGATATTTCGATAAAAGTTTCACTAAACGGGGTAATATGTGTCACAAGTACAAGGTAAGAAGTGGAATTCACGCTTGATTTTATTATATGGTTGTTTACATAAACTCTTTATCTACGATAGATTGTCCAGAAGAGTGAAGAGTGGCTTTATCAAGATTGTGAGATTAAAGAATCATTAATACCACGCAAGTGAATCCTTTGACGATAACCTATATTTCTTGCATGCAGAACTTTCAAATTAGGAATGTATGACTAGGATATACTCCCTCCGTTTTATATAAGGTGTATTTTTCTATAAGATTATGCATTGTAAGGTGCATTTCTTCTAATTATTTGTAATTTCGTCTTTAGCCCTTGAAGAAAAGGAAAGTATATCTCTCTCGATTTCATATATCTCTCCTTGTAACAAAATGAAGGAAAACATCTCTCTCTCGATTGCATGTATATTTTACTTTCTTGGACTAACTGATTTACTTGCCACTAATTAACAAATTTGCCGAGGGTATTTTCGTTCTAACTTCTCTATAATTATGTGTCTTGGTCACTGTGTCGAAAATAATACATCTTATATAAAGGAATGAATGGATTACTATGTAGTAGACACGAGCTCCTCTCCACCGCCTACCCGAACAAGTTCAGTTGGCTGCGGCCCAGGAATTCCTCGCTGCGCGTCTCTCGTTGCCCGCGTCTCTCGTTGCCTGCGCGAGTTGGATCGCATGCGCTTGCCTCAAACGAAAGAAAAAACCTAGATCACTAACACGCCTGCTGCCACCTTGCTAGTTTTCGAGAAAAACGGTTTACTACCATAATCCGGTTTTCCAAATTCAAAAGAAGGATGAATTCAAAAGGTTTGTGAGTTTGAAAAAAGTTCATAAATTTGAAAAAAATAAGAGTTTCAAAAAATAACATAATTTTGAAAAATATTCACAGTTTTTTTAAAACCATTAAATGTTGAAAAACATGTAGTTGGAAAAAAATCATGAATGGGAAAAAGGTTCATGAATTTAAGAAATGTTCACAAAATTTGAAGAAGTCCACGAACTCAAGCAAAGTTCAAAAAACTGTTTTTTACGAAATTGATAAAGTTCACACAATTTAAAAAATCATGTTAAAAAATAGTTTGAATTTTAGAAAAGTTCATGAATTCTAGAAATGAGCATGAATTTAAAAAAATGACGGGTTCAATTTTACTTATGAATTTTAAAATTTTCATGATTTGAATATTTGCAAATTTGAAATGTTGAGAAATTGATTTTTTTAATATCAAAAATAAAAGGTAAAAAAATATAAAATAAAAAAACTAACAGAAAACCATAAAAAGGTTGGAAGCTTCTAGAAGCTTCACAAACCGGGACGTTCAAACAGTCGCGTGAATTTTACAAAAGGCAACCTACATGGGCCGACCCATCTCCTAATGTAGGTGCTGCGAGAGAACCATGCAGTAAGCCACCATTGGGAGTATGCAAATTTAAAGTTGATGGTGTCGTCGCAAGGCGAGGGAGCAGAGGTGTAGCGATCGTGGTGTGACGCGATGATCACGGAAAATATCTATAACTTTCTTTGGCAAAGTGGATGCTCCAGCTTTGGAGGCGCTCGCTTGTCGGGAAGCACTAGCAGTGACACATGCAAATGATCTCCAGATCAATAAAATTCTTCTATCTTTAGACTATTTTTTTAACAAAGGAAGGGCCTAGAAGGTCCAGTACTGCATTAATTAAGAGGTTGGGCAGTACAACATAAGGGGACCCAGAGAAAATAGGAAATATCAACTAAGCCCCTGAATCTTACAAGGAGGACCTTGAACAGAAATATAGAAACGCAATCGGGTCCTAGACATCTTCCATCCGGATTGAACCTCGCGGTCGCGGGGACGCACCACTTGGGACAACGAAATCGCCATAGCTGGAGCGCCTGCTGACCATGGCCTCTGAGCAGAGGCTGGAACTGCCTCCCTTTAGGGATATAAGCCGAGAGGAATATGATTGGCTGCCTTTCAGCCAAAGGAAGCACAGGGAGGGTATTGAAGATCGGCAGCCACTTCGGCGTCGTAGCTCCACCAAGAAACCTCTGCTGGTAAGCACCGACCAGATCTGTAGAACGAGGATGACTGCTCCATCCATGCCCTTCATCCACCACCATGGTGGCTTGAAGAAACAAACATGAGCAGCAGGGCCTCCTCTAGATCAGGGAAGACCTCAAGCTTATTGGGGGG
>CBMN011744347.1:0-10480 GCA_000582825.1 Hordeum pubiflorum | reverse complement strand
ATAATAACCAATTTATTATTGCATTTAGGGCATATTTCCAACATGCGAGCCCATCCAGTGACATTTGCGCCTAGGAGTAGTGACCTCCTGTAGGCCCACCCCTGCCATCCTTTCCGATAAGAAGTGAACTTTTCAGCTGTTCGTGTTAGTTTTAAGAGTGTGTTGATGTTTTTTTACTTTTAATGAATAACAACTTGTTCATCAGCTACAAAAATTGCATGTCTAATCTCATTTTTGTGATTTTCCTATAGCCAAGAAACGATGAATCGACAAATTGGCAAGGACCATTTGTGCATTTTTTATCAACAAGAATAAAATAAATATATTTTCCAATTAAAAAAATTCAACGAGTAAAAAAAGAGTGAATGAACAGAAGCACAAGATGTGATTATATATGGGGGTATGAGAGAGGAACCAAAGGGTACCACACGTTGAAAGAAATCACACGAGAAACTATTGCCTTTTTTTAATGTATATTGCCCGAACGATTTTTCCTTCCCCCACCACATGTCCCAACGATTTTTCACTTAAAAACCGACCAAAAAGCCGACCGGCCCACCCAAGCCCGCCCGTCTTGCAAACTCTACCCGGGCCCTTCTCCCTTTACATCACGATCCCCCACCACGCCGCTGCACCCACGCGCCACCGCCGCCCCACGATCTCAACCAGCGCCACGACGGCCATGGCTTTCCCACACTTTGCCCCCTCCCCACGATCTCAACCAGCGCCATGATGGCCATGGCCTTCCCACGCATCGGCGCTTCCCTGTAGATCTGGCCGCCATCGACGCCCTGTACATCGCTCAAGGTCGGGGGTGCTGCGCGATCCTTCTAGCGTGTGTAGGGCGGCCGGTGGGATGTCGACGAGGAGGAGGAGCCCAGCAGCATGTTGTATCCTCCCGACGCCTGCACTCCTCGCGTCCCCGCGCCGCCGTCTTCCTCTCTGCAAACCCTGCGCGCCAGCTTTCTCGTCGGATGCCGCCCGCCCGCACCATCTACTGCCTCTGTCGTACTTATCGAGCGTGCCCTGATTGAGGGCCCCGAATCGTGGGACGACAACGCGGACCGCCGCAAGGGCGTGGTGGCGTAACCCTAGGGCAGGACATGGCGGCGTTGCGGCCAGCGAGCAGTGCCGCAAGGGCGTGCCCCCCGACTCGTGGGACAACAGCGCAGATGCAATCGTGTAACCCCACGGCAGGGCGTGGCGGCGTTGTGGCCATTGAGGAGCGCCTCTAGGGCGTGCCCTGAATCGAGTAGCATGAGTATGTTCACTTTCTGTTTGCTTTGTGTTTGATTTCTGTCGTCTCAAATCAGAATGATAATCATTGCAAATTTTGTCCGAGAATGTGCAACAGAAGCACGTTGAGAAGTATTGTACCTGTGAACCCTAAATTATTTCTTGAGAAAGCAAACTTATTTATCCTTGATCTGTTTTTTGTGTACTAACATTGTTCGCTGTGTATGTGCTTCCTGCTGATGTGGGTGCTTCCTGAATCTGCTGAGCATGCTTGTGTGTGTTTGCTGTCAGATGTTTATTAACATTGTCATGCACTTTTTTATTTTTGCTGAACAATTCATGATCAATACTAAACATTTTTTTTGAATAGATGTCACTTGAACTTAGTTTTATCTCTCATGTCGTTGAATGAATCAGCAAGTAATGTTTTGTGTGGCTTTATAAATTGACATAATGTTTCTGATTTAATGAGAGCCAACCATGCATTCCTGGCTTCCCCGATGGTGAGTGCACGATAGGGCAGGACCTGGTGGCCATCTTCGGCAACTTCATGGGCTGACGACATCTACATCGGGATGCAAATTAAATGTGTTCATGGAGCGGGGTTTGATTGTGATTTGTGCAATGGGTTAAGATTGGAAGGGGCTATCATTCATGTTCAGCAGAGGCTGCAAGTTCTACCGCTATAAGCCCGACTTGCAGCAGCAACAACAGATTCATATGGGGTAAGCCCATTCATTCATTCTCTCAGGAGAAGAGGACCAAATTGATTCGAATTTTGTGTTTTGATTTTCCATGTTGCGGTTGCGATTGCAGGTATGGTCGGCACTGCGTGGGGCCGGCCACTAATTGCTTGCATCTTTTGCTGTAGTGTGATGATGACCGACTCCTGTTAAATCCAAGACGGCTGCACTTCGTCGCTTTAGGTGGCCATCAAGCTCTGACTCCATCCTCACGACACTCAAACCTGTCTTGATGATTGCATTAGATGGGAACTTTATTATCTTTCCATACCATGATATGCGTGCATGTATCTTCGGTTCTCAAACAATAACTAAATGTCTTTCAGTTTGCTTTGTAGATAACGTGCAGTGTACAGTTGGTAGCAGATTATGATGCAAGTTTGTTTTGTTTTCACTCCAAGCATGATTTTTATGGTACATGTCGCTACTCTGAGGCTGCTCCTCAGTACCAGTCACAGCGAGATGAGGCCATTGGTGGTCCTCTGAAATTTGATTCCCTCAATGGTCCAGGCTCGTTTTGCTTTGAAGTCTGATGCACATTTTTTTTATCTCATGTAGGAAGAAAGCATTCCCTCTGTACGAAGATGTCTAGCTTGCCTATGTGTTGTAAAGGTAATAAGTGCATTCGACCTAACAATTTGTGCACCAAATGAATTTGTTGTGGATACGGAAGAACAAGGCGGCACACAAAGAGTTGCCTGAATTGTGGTGGCATCGGTGTTGTAATATGTAAGAGTTTTGCATCAACTTGGTCTATTTTCTATGCATAAGTCTGATGCATTGGCCCTTGATTATCAGGAATGTGTTATCAGGGATCAAGCTTGTGAAGAACAATTTAGTAAGTCAATCAGAGATATATTCAGTAAAATGCAAGGTTGTCGAGCTCAGAGCCACATGTCATCTCCATAATCGCTGAAAGCAAAACTCATTTGCTCAAAGTCATGTGAAACCTTGATCTACAATTCTTTTTAGTATTTTGCATTGCTTGTGCATTCCATTTGTTATCACATCTAATAACCTCATCGACGCATTTTCATATCATCAGGCCAGTCCTTGCTTTACAAATTCTTGTTAATATGTTGCACTGCTTGTGCATTTCTGTTTCTATCACTTCTAATAAACTCATTGACTGTTTAAGTCTCATCGTGTATACCAAGAATACAAGAGTGATGATTTTATTTTATAAGAATACAAGAGTGATAATTTTATTTATTTTATTTTCTGACATAGTTCTCAATTAGCCTTAGAAATATTTTACATTGGCAGTAGTTATGTCATCAAGATTATGTATAATATATTCTCTAGAATGGTATTTCAGCCATTTGGATATAGGTGGCATGTGTGCCGGCACAAGAAAAAGGAATGCCTTGAACTGAAAGAGAGCAAAATATATTAGTGAACAAAATGCCCAACTTGCAATGATATGAAGCAAGGCTTATTTCTCGAACTTGGACAGGATGATATGAAGAATTTGACACCGGTCCTCACCTCTTTGACAAGCCATGCTTTCTGGGTTTGTTGTAGTTCAGTTCTGGTCACTTGATTTCCTACCCCAACTCCTCTAATAATGAGTATCATCAACTAATGCGTGTTTTTTTGCTCTAATCCACTAAATGAAATCATATGTCTGGTTTACGCATAATATTATCTCCATCTTACATCATAAATTACTATATTAAATACTTATGAGCATGTGTCCAATTTAATTTGTTTGTGCCTATATACCAACTATAATCTACACTATGCCACTACAACAAGTGTGCATTGTAATATGTACAATTTGGTAAACTCACATCCATACAATGCCCACCTACTTGAAAATTGAACTTTGCGTCCTTTCCAAAATACATTCTTATTCATGGAGTTTCCTTTTTTTTTAGAAAATATTCATGGAGTTTCCTGGGAGTGACTACTTTATGTGGGCTTACATTCTTATTCATGGAGTTTCCTGGGAGTTAGCAAATGATACATTCTTCCTTTTCAGGCTTACATTATTTCAGGCCTCTATTCCAAGTTTCCAATACACACATTCGAGTTGCCATTGGTGAGCAAATGAGATGTGAAGTCACCGGTGATGTTCATTATATGTGGTAAAAGTAATGCAAATCATGCTTTCTGGAGAGTTGAACTACTAACTATTTTGATCGGAGAAAATGTATTGATGGCCAGTACCCAGGGTGCGCGTAAGCGTCTAAAGTTACAGTTTAGATTGTCATATTGGCTACTATTTCAAAGATAAAAACAATAGCATTATGTCACTTCTACTGTATATTTTTGGGCCTCCTAGCCTTGTTCTTTTATCATTTGGGATTTGCATAATTATTTTGAGAATGGGGAGAGCTGTGACTATGGTAGCCCATTGCCGTAACCTTTCAATATGCCTCTGAAATTGCAGGAATAATAAACATGACCACAATCAGGCATGTATGGTTTAGTTTCTCTACTCTCCAGCAAATCTTAAGACCTTAAATGGGAGAAAAAATCATCTTCATATGAACAATCACATGCTCACATTCACCTTTATATGAAAAATCTTCTTCTAAAAAAGGCCCCCCATGCGGGGCATCACCCTCCGTTTTAATTATTTTGGAACATCTGAACATAGTACTCCCTCCGTTTTTATTTACTCCGCATAATAGCTGCAACTAACATGTTATATTGTCTTTTAGTTAAGAACTTTATGACAATAATGGCTTTCAAGTTCGGCAAGACTTTGTACAAAAGATAGGGACAGTGTTTGAGGCTATATTGGAAGAGATAATTACTTCTTTCTGTTCATAGTGTTTTTTTTTTTGCTGATATCTCTTGGGTTTTGATTTCTTGTATCATTTATATGCACACAGACTCGCAAATTGCCTTCTTACAGCTCACGGTTCTTGTATCAATATGATCAATCCAATCACAGTTCTTGATTTTCTATTATTTGAATATGTGAATAAGTTCACTTTTAGTCCATTCGATAACTTGCTAATTGCCTTCTTACAGCTCACGGTGTATCTGTGTATGGAAGAGTGATCGTTCATAAATATGAAAGAACTAGGAATATGTATGCATCGAGATGAACTGATTTTTACACGCATCAACAGGTTGTAAAACCGAGGTTGTCATTATAGTGTTATATCCAATTGCTCGGTAAGAACTACGACACATGATACATCAATAGTATGTTACTTGAAGAGTCCACCAGGAGTATTTTGTATCGGTACATCAGTTTAACCCACTAATGTGAGATTATGTGGGATGTTCACTTGTCCAATCAAAAATTATGTGGACACATGTGGGCCTCCCATATATTATGCGGTCTGAGCGAATTTTTTTCTCTTACTTTAGAAAATGTGGCAAATTATATCTCACTAGAGATGGCTTTTGCAGCAAATTGCATGAGCGAGCGGTTCATTTTTTTTTTGTCAAGTCGTACAATTTTTTTATTAGGATAGAAGGGTAAATGCAATGGTTTGTTTCTTAAAGAGTCACTAGAGACATCAAATCTATCTTATTGGCTTGAGGGGCGTCACAGGCGACACACGACTCCTCTCCCTTGATGGCAGTGGCGGATTGACACAAATACAATGGAGGAGATCAAAGCAGGGCGGTTGGCGAGGGACTCATCCTTGTCGGTCCGTGGGGAAGTATGGTGTGATGGAGAAAGGACGCCATGGCGAAGGTGAGGTGCGCATCATCAGGTTTTACAGGAGAGGACTCTAGAGGGAAATATCCCGCTACAGCGGGAAACCGAGCGGAAAGGGAGGGCCCGACATGAAATGGGAAGGGTGCATCGTGGGACGGGATTTTTATGTCGGGCCTGCGCGTTGGGGATAATATGGCGGATAATCTAGGCAACCATATCTCTATCCTGGGCTATTCAAATGGTTGCATTTTGGGAAGTGGGCGTCCATTTGATTCCGAACATGCCTGGACGTATGAGAAAGAAATGAGTTTTGACCTTGAAAACATTCTTAATCATTTGTTCGATTCATTTGTATGCATCGAAGCCCGTAGCAACGCACGGGCGTTCTACTAGTAAGTTAATGTTATTGAGCGGCATACGGAAAGGTGCCGTCAAATATGATGTGTAATTGAGCGGCGGAATTTCTTGTTATTGCAAAAGGTAAGTTAATTAAGGTGAAGTTGATGTAGTGCTGCAAAAAAATATGTAAATTAATGTTACGAGCGGCTTACTAGGAAGTTGCGGTCAAATATGACGTGGTGGAAAAACCAGGCTGGATGAATAACATGGTTGGAGGGACATGGTGAGAGGTGGAACCGATCGGCAAAGAATTCGGTCTGACAGCAAGAGAAACACTACTTATTTTTTTATTAAGCAGTAGAGAAGAAGATACTTATTGTTTAGTAATAGAGATTCTTTGTTTCCCACCGAACATTGCAAAATTTCAACTGGTACTCCATAACTTGCTTTGCACTTCACAGTCTGCATGACTAGACACCAAAAGTCAACAGAAGGGACCACATACACTGATTTCTTTCTTAGGCTGATCATAGTGAGGAGTAACTTAGACTAGTGCCATGCATATGACACCTTCATAGTGCAAAGTAATTTAGTAGTAGTAGTGTCATAGATGGCTTCATTTATTAACTTATAGACTTGCCTTTGCTCGAAAAGCGTTATGTTACAGTAACATATTATGTTATTCTAAACACTTATCTCCTCATTAATTACATGACACGTAAGCAAGTTGTCTAGGAATGCACTATGTTACTAGCTAAGTTACTCCCACTATGACCAGCGTTACGGGAGGATGATGTATTTCCTCTCATATGCACGTATTTTTGTCTTGCATAAATGTAATAAAATAGATACCTTATTTAATTTGCACGTCAGATAGCTCGTAGCAGATGTCACCATGTCCAGGAAATCAGTTCTCATGACTTGTATGGACAATTTATTTTTTGGGTGAACTAGTAAAGTGGAACCTCGCAAATGTGAGGGAAGGGTATTTATTATTTCGAGTATGTTTTATTTTCGTGGGTATTCGTATTACGGATTTGAAAATTCTAATCAAGGAAACATATTAGAGCCCCTTTGGTTTGTAGATTCTTAAGACTTAATAATTGTATGCAATTGCTGAACAGATGATTTGAATTCACAAAGAATTCGTGAACATATTTAGTGCCAGGTGTTTAGTTCACAGGAGTAGGAAAGCACATGAATTCTCATAAAAATGGCAAAATAAAAGTAAAATGACACGGTACAAGTAGGATGTTATCGTGCTAGTAAACACTTGAATATTGTTCTATGTCTGTAGGAACTAAAACAGGATGCCCAAGTGGATTGTAAATTTGTGCTTTTCTTTGAACCAAACGGGCTATTAGTGTCACGAGTGATGCTTTTCTTTGAACCAAAGGGGCCATTGGTGCCACGAGTAACGCTACACGTATGGGAAGTTGCGGGCTGATATTTATTACATGCTGACATGGCATGATTTGATTGGAAAGAACGAGGAGGGGGGCACCCATAACCTATCCGCAATAGGCATGTAGATCTGGTGAAATTCATGGGGGCAAATAGAATTAGCGAAGGGTTCCCATAACCTATCCGTAATAGGCATGTACATCTAGGATTATTGTTAGCGCCACCAAAGAAAATTTTGCTCTTCCTACGTTTTTCTTTCACTTTTTTTTCAAATCAGAGAGGCCCTTAATTTTTGGACTGAGGATTGCTATGGCATTTGTAAAATCACAATACCAACGAATGCATATATATAAAGCTAAAGTTAAAATTATGTAGGTATTTTGGGTGTGACCTTAGTTGAAGATACTTGAATATCTACATGGTGTGGTCATCTAATAATGATGTCTAGTTTAAGACTAATGGATGGTATTTATGTACTAAGTGAAAATATGATTGCACATGATATTAAATAAATGCAAAATTCGACAGCCAATCGCTTGCCCCACCATAAAATTGCAGAATTATATGTCTATAACATTTATATATATGTTGTAACCATCTTGTGTATGCATTGCAACATTTCTATGAGTACACAAATTTATATATGAATTTTTCAAATTATATTCGATGTTCAAAGTGATAATATGGTTTGATAACTAGATTGCATGTGGATGGAACAAACACATGGCCCATATCACGGTAGACCCACATATCTTGAGTGGTAAATCCCTTGATATAAAATATACGCTAGTTAATAAGATGTTACATTTATGATTAAACCACTATTGACCCACTTAAATCAAATATCTGGTGGTTTGACTTTTCATGAGATGTGAGCATGTTTAACTTTTTGCGGTTGGCACTCGTGAAATTTTGTTAGAATAAAGTTAGTTCATGATTAAACTTTCACATATCCCTGTGGTGAAATGTTTCGAAGTCCATATACCTCTAATTTAAGCCAACAATCAATTCTAAGTTAATAAAAAGTTATAGCTAATGAAAATATATGTTTATTCTTCATTATGTAACTTCTCAAGTGATTCCTTTCCTAGTTTTTGCATACATTTTTCTGGTATATATTAGAATATTATATACATATAACAATTATAATTTTTTTACCTTTAATCTTATCTATGTTTAACCTACAAGTTTTAAAAACCTAAGAGAATGATAACTAAAAAGATGCATAAATAAAAGATAGAAGTTCATATTAGACTGACACATTTAAAGTTGTCAACACTTAATTTAATTAACTTGTTGGATTCACTAATTACTATAATAGCAAATATTTATGATGAAGATTAATACTTATATTTATTGTAGTGGTGTAGTTACATGCCTTGCTTGTTTATTAAGTGCTTTAGTCAACCAAGATCACTACTCCACGTGCATAAGGTTGCCCGTAGTGGATAGTATCTAAACTTGGTATTATGCATACGATACTACTGTATGATACTATCTCCGTAATGCATAGCCTCGTAGATTAGTATCTTAGATTGCCTTATTTAATGCCAAGCAGAACACACACTAGTTCAATAACTATTATGATACAATATCATGGTATGATACTCAATTCTCTTTTTCTTTATTAAATTTTATGCCACCTTATTAAAATTACTTGGTTGACATGTATGATACTAGGTATGATACTCCCATTACGGGCAGCTTAAGACGTCTAGTGAAAATAAGATATTTCAAAAGTATTGGCTAGTCGTACTGGGGGAGTATCATATACTAATATCATGCATATGATACTAGTTTATGATACTACTCCTCATAATGCATAGTATTATAGATGACCTCATTTATTGTTATGCATGACATATCGTAACATATCATTTATTTCTCTCTTCATTCATTTAATTGTATATTACCTTCTTTTAATTTTTTTGGGACAGCACATTTTTTCTAAAATTCTCGAACATTTCCGAAATGTGAACATTTTTTGGAATTTCAAACAATATTTGATATTCCTAACGATTTAAAAAATATATAAAAACTTGAAAAAGGAAAAGTAAAAGAAACGAAAAAAGAAGCAGGAAAAATAAAAAATTAAGAAAGGAAGAAAAATATAATAAACAAATAAAGTAAGGAAGCAGGAACGAGGAACAAAAGGAAATAGAGTCGGACAAGAGACGACCCATTACGATTGAACGGTGGTGTGCAGCAACCCGCATAATTGTTTATTTTCTAAAAAAAACAGGGAGCAACTAATTAGGGAGGTTCTATTTGGTGACCTGCGCGCCCCAGGACACGGGAACACACACCACCCACGCGCGCTCTGTTGGGCCGGCCAATGCACGGGACGGGATGGCTCCCATTTTTTTCATTTTTCACCTTTCCATTTTGTTTTCTGTTTTTGTTTTATTCTATGTTAAAATAATTCAGGATTACAAAAATATTTTGCAATTTCAAAAATTGTGAATTTTCAATAAAAGTTCTTGAAATTAAAAATGTTCGCGATGCAAAAGAATGAACATTTTTACAATTTTAAAGAACATTTTTTTATTTCGATGAACAATTATTTATGAGCATTTCTTATAATTATGAGAATTTGTTTTTATTTGATGAACCAATTTCGAATTTTATGAATATTTTTTACACTTGATGAACAAATTTTTATTCAAGATTATTTTTTCGAAAAGTGGATGAAAAAATTTGGAATTCATTTTTTCTGAATTTGATGAATATTTTCAAAAAATAACGAACAAATTTAGAATTATATGAAAGTTTTTAATTCTATGAAAAAAATTGAATTTTCATGAACATTTTTAAAATTCAATAAAAAATTGAATTCAATGAACATTTTTTGAATTGATGAGCATTTCTTTACATTGATGAACATTTTTTAAATCGATGAGCATTTCTTTACATTGATGAACATTTTTTAAATCGATGAGTGTGTTCGGAATTTCAAAAAAGAAAATTCTCAAAGAAGTGAAAAAGTAAAGAATAAAAAATAGAAAATAAAAAGTAAAACAGAAAATAAAAAAGAAATAACGAAAAAAGAAAAGGAAAGAAAAACGTAAGATAAAACCATGCCAAATGGGTCGGGCGAAGCCTAGTGCGTGAGGACGGGGGGGGGGGGGGG
>CBMN011744338.1:0-19459 GCA_000582825.1 Hordeum pubiflorum | reverse complement strand
CTCTTGCCATGGTGATGTCCGTAGGATGCTCTGCATCACCTTCCCGGAGGGAAGTTTCCCCGTCGGAATCGCTCCGCCGGAGAGCAAAAGTGTTCATACCTAGGTTCCGCCTCAAGACGGCGGTGCTTCGTCCCAAATGTATCATTATGTTTTTCTAGGTCAAAATCCTTCATATAGCATAAGATGGACACGGGAGGCCGCCTGTGGGACCCACAAGGCATCAGGGCGCGCCCAGAGGGTGTCCGCCCCCTGTTACCTCGTGGGCAGGTGGTGCCCCCCTCTGATATTTCTTCGCTTCACTATTTTTATATATTCAATAAAAAATATCCGTAAAGTTTTAAGTCATTTGGAGTTCTACAAAATAGGTATCTCCGTTGTAGGTTTTTCAGGTCTAGAATTCCAGCTGCTGGTAATCTCCCTCTCCATATAAATCTTGCAAACTAAGAGATAAAAGGCATTAGAATTGCATCATAAAGTGGAATAATGATAAAAAACAGTATAAATAATAATATGAAATCATGATACAAAATGGACGTATCAAGTTTCTGTCCAAAAACTATTTTATAAAATTTATATTTTATCTAACAACAGACTAAATTAAACTGCAATTCACTAGTTCCAAAATGCAAAAAGAATAACCTAATTTAGATTTGTAGATTAAAAGTTATGCCCTATTTAGTATTTAAACTATTCTGTTTGAAATTCAAATTTGATATTTCTAAAATTATTCTAAAAGTACATTTCCTAATTTCATTTGCAAAAAGAATCATTCAATTTGGCCCTCTAGATAATTAGTTATGATAGTTTTAAGTTCGAGGGGCTTTTCTGCAAAATTGCATTTTCTTTTTAATTAACGAGTTTCTTCCGGATAATGTTGTCTACGTGGCAGCTTGTCATTGCGTTCCGGTTCATTTAAGTCTAGGAAGGATCTTGGGGGCAAGAGCTCAAGGAAAGAAGATCGAGGGGAATTGGAGCGTAAAGCCCCCCACCCCGCCAACATTGTCTCTAGCCTTTTATAGGCAAGGTGATATGCAAAACGGCGGCAGGGTAACACAGCCGCGTGGTAGTAAATCCCCCATTTCCCTATAAATCGTTCATTAATCGTGCATGAGAATAGAGGGGCAGATGATAATTACCATAAGCATTGAGCCGCACGATCTCTTTTTCTATTGGGACGTGATGATGGTGGGACCCAAACCCACGTCTGCACGTCATGCTGACCGGAGAGATAAGAGCATCTTGTGGCCATGCCGGCCCATGGATGGGACCATTCTGTGTTATTATAACCCGGCCATGCCATCATCATGTGTCGAGCGCGTGAATACTTTGCGCCCAAGGAAAGGCTGGACGAGAGAGTTTCCGACGAGCAACTCGGTATACTGAAAAACCGAGGTGATTTTTAGGTGTCTGGGCTACAATCTGACGGTCAAGGATTGGATACGGGACACAAATTCATTAAACTGGTTTCAGGATGGATGACCGAAGACGAAGATCTCCTCGGAAGAACCGAAGTGCGTCCAAACTAGAAGAACGGTTCAGGGGCTATTGACGGTGTCCCAACTAGGGGTCTCTTACCACATTGTCTCCCAGACCGGTGGGCCGAGACGAGGACTCCATGTCGGTTCAGGAGCGGGCCACATCAGACGACCCATGGCGTATTAGTGGAAGGCTCCCGAAGGCTTGTCGGTTACTCCAATAAGTAGATTTGTTGGAGATATTGTTTCCTTATGCATAGCCGACTAGTTGTAACACTAGACCCCTGATATCTATATAAACCGAGGGGCGGGGTTGGTAGAAACACATCAACAACCTCAGGGTAGATCACTTGTACTTTGTACTCCAACCCAAAGTAATACACACAAGCATGGCATAGGGTATTATCTCTCCAGAGAGATCAAACATGAGTAAAACCTTGTGTCATTGTTACCATCACATCTAGACGCTTAGTTCGGGGTCCCCCTACCCGAGATCTGTCGGATTTAGCTCCGTTAGGATGCCCTGCCACCTCCTGTTGGGAACGGTACTCGCGAGCCATTCCCATCTTAATCTCAACACCAGTCCCTGCAAACTAATATTCTTAACGCCAAGGCCACCAAAACGCGTCGGCCTGCAGATTGTGTCCCAAGCAACAAGGCACCTGCACCATTGCTTGTCCTTTTCAGCCCAAAAGAAGGATCTACACCATTTGTTCATCTGTTCAAGCACCCATTGTGGTGCATCCACAACCATGAGGTGGTGTATAGGTTTTGCCATGATCACCGATGTAACGAGCACACAACGACCAAGACTTGAATTAAACCTCGTTGCCATGCCGGAACAAAGTACTTCACTCGGTGCGACATAGGTTGCCACTCCGCTTTGGTGAGCTTTTTGATAGCCAAATGGAGGCCGAGATATTTACATGGAAACTGTCCAAGGTCACATTGAACCATGTCCGCAACTCGTGCATGATATGCATCATCCCCTCCAATAAGAATCGACGATGATTTTCTATAATCAACAGAAGGCCTGATGCTTCACCAAATGCATCCAAGGCACATTTGATAGAAGCCAGATCAGAGGATGTTGGTCCAATGAAGAGGGCAACCTTGTCGTCATAGATTGATCGACACCGAGTTGTAGACGATCCAAAGAACAAACTGACCAGACCGTCCTCATATGCCTTGTTGAAAAGAGCAGTCAAAGCCTCCATCGCAATCACGAACAAGAGCAATGAGATCGGGTCTCCCTGGCGCAAACCTCGAGCGTAAGAAAAATCCTCCCTGCCATCCCATCGAACACCACCTTCGTGATGGCCGAGTACAATAGTATATCCATCCATCTTCTCCACGTGACACCAAAGCTTTTAATGCAAAGCACCTCGAATAGAAAAGGCCAGGAATGAGAATCGAATGTGCAAGAGATGTCAAGTTTCATAAAGACAACAGGGTCCTTGCGGGTACAGATCTTCCGGGCAATTTGTTTGACAAGTAAGAAATTGTCATGCAAGTCTCTCTTCCGAATAAAAGCGGACTGATTGACTCCAACGATATCCTTCATGTGATGCCTCACACGGTTCGCAAGCATATCAACGAACAATTTGGTGAAACCCGTGTGTCAGGTTGATAGGACGAAAATCTCCTACCTCGTCGGCTTCGAGTTTATTAGGAATAAGCACTAAAGGGCCTTGTCAAGCCTGGTGAAGCCCATGCCATCACCAACATACAGTTTAAACATCGCAACCATGCCGTGTTGTTTGATGATTGCCCAAGCCTTTTGATGGAATGCACTGATAAAGTCGTCAGGGCCAGGGGCACGATCGACCGACAACTCCTTAATCACTTCCCAAACCTCATTTTAATCGAAGATGCATTCCAACCCTTGGAGGTCAAGATATTCTCGGTCTAGGAATGCTCTCTTGCTTGAGCCAATCCCAATAGATTCTCAAATGCATCGAATTTTTTCTTCCTTCCGACTCTGCTATGTGATGATGTTGTCTTCGAGCTGGATGTGCTTTATGAACTTTTTCGATCTGCTCCCATTGGCAACAACTCGAAAGAGCTGAGTGTCTACGTCTCCCTTCCGAATCCATATGATTCTAGACCATTGTCGCGCGATTGTACGTTCAGGCGATGCCAATCCCAATATATCAAGTTTGAGGGTGCGTCAAAGCCATAACTCATCGGACGAGAGTGATATAACTTCTTGGACTTGCTCGAACTTGTGCATCACATGGATGTTTTAAACTATACTTCCTCTATAAACTAATATAAGATCTCTTAGATCACTCAAAGTGAATTAATCAGCGGCAATAGGCTTGAACTATACGGATTGAATGGTGAATAGGGTTAACATCACGATAGTACAAAAACCAGGGTGTTTTGTCGCAAAACATCGGCTGTTCTCTTTATCCCTACATACACTACTCGATTGTTTCCAAAACTGCGAAACGGCCCTTCACCGAAACTCAGATCCCGCCGTCACAAATTCCATCGAGCGGGAGACCTCCGAAATCCGAAAATTCCCCAATCCTCTTCCAACCCTAGCCCCTTTGCTTCCTCCCCCCTTTCCCCTTCCCGCTTCCGAGCACCCTCACCGCCCGCGGTACACGCCTATTGGATCCCGAGCCACCATCCCGCAAGAACACCTCTTCGCGCCCAGTAGCTTCGTTGTCTGAGGCGGAGTCATGGAGGACGGCAGCGGCGGCGCCGGCGGCGAGGGGAGCACGAGCGGGGGGAGGTTCCCGATACTGCAGGCGAACCGGGACCCGGAGTCGAACTGGGAGGTGGACGTCGCCAAGAGCCTCGAGGAGTACCTCCTCAAGATCTGCTCAGGCGAGATCTCCGCCGAAGAAGGGGCCCACAGCTTCAACTTCGCCGAAGGTACGGCGGTGTGGATGGTAACCGTGTTTCTTGCGGCGAAAGCGTGGGCTTTCTTTACGGGTGGCGCAGTGTGCCAGGATTTGTTTGAAAATTGGGAGGGTAGAAAGACCAATAGTTGAAATTTGTGTGCTTTTTGTGTGGTTTTATTATTTTGCTCGAATAAGCTTTAACGAAGTACTAGCTTCTTTTCGGTAGATTTGTGGTTCTTTCCCAGGTGCTTACAAAACCTGGAACTCCTTTTCTTCTTCTTTCTTTGCGAAGGCTTCTTGAGACCCATGCTAATTTTATTAGGGATTCACCGAAAGAAAGTAACTTTCTTCTTGTAAACCCTTCTACTGCCCTGGTAATTTGTGGCTACTTCATGTGCAGCTGCGCTATTGCTCCAAGGATCAGTTCAAGTTTACAGCCGCAAGGTGGAGTACTTGTACTCATTGGTGCTACATGCGCTGGAATTTCTCTCGCAAAATAAGTAAGGATATATCACCTTTGTCTTAGCCTTATCTGTATGCTACCTTTGCTGAGACTTGGGCATTGCATATCTTACTTGAAATGGGCCTCAAACTGCTAGACAGTGACATATCTGCTAGCAACTATAGCTTTCTTGCACATCCTATTTCGGAGCATGACATGTCAGGTTAACAGTAAGGGCCCTGATTTAGGGAGCTATAGAATTTCTGAACTAATTAACTATGTCGAAATTAACATTGAGAACCAACTATTGGTGTCCGCTGGATATAAACCCTAGTTGAGTTTGTGGTTTCAGATTATCTCTGGTATGTCTGGTTTGTGTCTCAAACATCGGCCCTTGTTTGGACGGTTGCCAAATTATTGTCCTGCAAAATCCTCTTTGACCGAACAAGTGCATTTTTTGCAAATAGCCTAACATTTGAACTATACCAGGCAAGATCAACAAGAAAAGGGTTCTGCTGAAGCTAACGAAAATGGTCCTAGCACTACTGCCAACAAAGAAGATGATATGTTTATGGGTTTAGACGATGTCCCAGGTAAGTGGACCTTCTGCGGTTCTACCAGTCATATGCTTACTTTAAATGACATGAAGCTAAGCATATATTGCCCCTTTGAAATTACCAGCGGAAGCAAGGACCACCTTGGATAACAATCTTGACCGGGATGATCTGCGAAGAAAAATTGTGAGGCCGCCAGCAAATCTTCTGGTGTTCGAAGGAGACTGTGTCGATAGTGAAGCAAGCGAGCTGGATTCATATTTGGTAATCTTGCATTTCTTTAATTGCTACTGAGGCTGGTAGCATGTACTGCCATACTGAACTAGTCTAGTTGTTTCTTTATTGCAGTTAGCAACATGTGGTTTCTACGGAGATTTCCTCCTGCTAGATCCATGTGACGCACCAGCTGTTTTTGAATTTTTGCAAGGAAAAAAAACATGCAAAGAAGATATTTTGGCTCATAGACGAACTCTTGGGAAAGCCCGAAACAATGTCTTCACTTCCCCAAATGTAAGATCCGGGGGTACTGCTCGTAGACGAACTCCTGGGAAAGCCCGAGATGAAAATATAGATCCAACTCAGGACAGCGAGCAATCTCATGAAATGATCGCAGATCCAAGTCAAGACGATAGCTGGCCTCATCATCCTGTTGACCACAATTCTCCTATCATCATGCCCCCGCCAGATGATGAAGACCCTGGGTGCCCAGATCTTGGGGATGATTCTGATGACGAGGATCCATATAAATCTTTGGATCCGCATGAACCTAGCAACCTAAAGATCAAGCCTTACAAGAGAGGTATTGGAAACTGTTGTTTCCCTGACAAGGATGTTTTATTTCCTTGTATATTATCTTCACTAACTATATATTGAACCTTCTTTCTTGATCTGTTTGGAACAGTAAAAGCTTTTTCAAGGCAAGTTATTGGCGCTCCAAAGAAGAAAACCCTTGCATCTATCTTTCCTGTGGCAAAAATGGATGGTGTTGTTAGTCCTGAACTAACAAAATATTTTGTAGTACAAATGTCTCATCAGGAAAAGCCTGATGCCTCCCAATCAGTTCCTCTTTATGAAAAGGTGCTCAGCATTGTTACAAAAATGTGCTATTTTGATTAGGTACGTTAGATATGTTCAACATAGTAACTTGTTGTAACCCATCCATGCTGCAGCTTAGAGAGTCATTTGAAACTGGTGAAGTAAATTGGAATACATCTGGAGATATAAAGGACGACAAACAGACCAATAATTTTGATGATATTGATGGGCCAGACACCCCAAATGATCCATATGGCATGGATATTGATGATGACATGCCAAGTTACTCGGATAAGGTTGATTTTGTTTAGCTTTCTATTAGTTGATCGCTGTCTTCACTGACCTAACAATTGGCTGACATGACATGCTTACTATACCTCTGTTTAGATCGATGATGACGGAGTTCCAGTTACACAGGACAGCATGGATGGACATAAAAGCCTTGATGATTTGTGTCGGTCACATCTGGTAAGTCATTAGGACCACTAATAGCTCCATTCCTTTTCAGATTTTGCCTAGATGCATGAACTTTTCTCTATTTTTATTTACAAGCAACTTGGTGCCGTGCAAGTTGCCAAAATATATGAGATGTCCAGGTTCACTAGTGTCAAGCTGTTCGGAATAGCATGTTATAGGGGTTAGCTAACACATCATCTAACCATTTTGTTCTTTTCTTTGTAACTTTATCTTGTTTGATGATAATTGGAGTTTATAGCTAATATTCTTGAATGATGTGTCTGAAAGAATAACATGATTAACACAATTTCTATTCACAAATTTGCTGCTATGTTTTGCCAAACTTGTTCAACAAAATGCTACATTGATGTCTTGCATTTACTTCATGTGTCTTCACATCTCATATATTCGGGTGTTAAGGCATGCCATTTTTGTCTTGTCAAATAGATGTGGTATGCTCGAAGCCAGAACAGGTTGATCCGTCACAGATTCAATGAATTGCTAAATTTAGTTCTTGTGATGGCTGATTTGTTCTGATACATCAGTATTTCATCACTCTGATGTGACTTGAAGTGTTTGTTGTACTAGTAAGATGCCCGTGCTGTGCCACAGAATGACCTGAAACAGAAAAACAACAAGAGAAAGGGAAATATTGACGATTTTTAGCATTGCATATAAATCAGTTAACCCATTTCCTCTGTCATAAATCTACAGGATACTCAAGCACCAGTTGGTGCTTACGTTGTTATTCTTGCCTCCTTTGAGTTAGTTAGTGATTTTTAGAGAAAAGGCCTTGCGGCCCAGCTTTATAAAGAAAGCTAAGAGCAGAGTACCGCTGGGTACCAGCTACGGGAACGCCATAGCACAATCGAAAACATCCAAGGATCATCCAAAGATAGCAAGACGACTACCACTACAAGAATAAAAGGAAACAAAATGCTCACGCAGTAGCACGCATTAGGCAACATCACAGTCTAGAACAACACACCTTGATCGCCCGATGCCTTACGCGTCCCACCACTATGAAACTAAGGTTCCAAGCTCGAAGCACACATTTGTTAGTGATGGCCAAAAATTAGTAATGAGATCAATCAATAGATGAAAAAACTAATGTCCATTTCATAGCGGAAACACAACAATTAGGTATTACATTTGGAAGTACAAAATAAACCATGCTAGCTTGCAATATTTGAGATGCAAAAGTACATTAATGCTTCATCTACTTCTTGACTCAGAACTTCAGATTAAGCTTATGATTATGACATTGTACATATCCAGGCCTGAACTGCAAAATTAACTTTACATAGTTTTGAAGAATAATGATGTGCCATGCGTAGGAAAAATAGTGAAGAGCAGACATGTGCAATGCCCTAAAATAGCTCTTCCCTTGACAAGGCTTGCTGCACACAAACGAAAGATGGGAAAAGGGCACTTCATATCTGAACACTTAATTATCGTTCATCACGGGCTGTTTAAAGATGTGAATGTTACAAGCACATCCAACATGGACTATCAGCCTCACGAGTCTAAACTTCTGGGATTTGGGCAAACCACTTGATCAACATGTGACGATAAGGAGAAAGAGAGGAAAGTGTTTGGCAAAGCAAAAGCTGGCATGTCTATTGGATGCAAATATTACAATAGGTAGTTCGTTTCGTCTTACCAGCAGTTAAGACCCTGAAATAAGATAGGTTTGACATATGAAATTCTGCAGACAACTGCAGAGCTAGAGCTATAAATTGGACATACATCAATCAGGGGACTCCTCCTTTTTAAAATCCCTTTATCTGGTGTGCACCACCTCAAGAGATTATTAACTACACTCCGGTGTGTAGTTCTCGATAAAACGCGCCAGCAGGGCTCCCCTCCACGCCGTTCCCGCCGATGGCGAGTTCGCTGGCCCGGGTGGGGCCTCGGCGAGGTTCCGGTGACGGCAAGCTTGCCCGCGAGGGTCGCGGCCTACACAGGGTTCCAACGGTGGCAATCCTGATAGCGAGGGGTGCAGACTCCTCGTAGTTCCGATGACGGCGAGCTCACTGGCTGGGGGTAGGGAGCAGCAACGGGGCTGGGATTGAAGGGGTTCATCAGAATAAACGAATACAACGAGGAAGATTTGTCCGACGCTGAGTATGATGATCTGCTGCCGTTTGATTTTGAACCCGATTGATAAGCTTGGAGGGTGCACCGGTGGAGGCGGCAAGGGGATGGGGGATTGGGGGTGGGAAGCGGCGGAAGATGATCGGGGCACGCGACATAAAGAAGGGGATCGTGGATCGATGGTTGCTGCTGCATTCCTGCCTTGTGCAACTAATTTGGCCCACTTGTCAGGCCTGAGAGTATAGGGGTGAACGGACGACCACGAGCTGAAAACTTTAGAAGTAGGAAAGATCCGACGAGACCAAACAACTAGTCAAGCTTCGAGGCATGTCGATATATTCCTATTATCTCAGATGTTTATTTTATCCTATACCACATGGCATTTAGGGCACTGTTTGTTCGGCATTGTGCCCTATGGGTTGTCTGGTTTCTGGTAATGGATACATTTCCACACTTTTCTTGACAGATGTCATCAAAGCACAATACTTCTCAAAATATTGGTTTTGAGAAACAGAATTCTGATTGATAGCTGGCTACTTTTGGATTGTGTTTTGAATTTTACATTAGCTGTTCAACTTCCAATACTAACATGGTTAACTCTCACAGGACGCTCTCCTTGCTAGCATAGCTGAGGCTGAACAACAAACCGAGCTGGATGCACGAGTTTCAACATGGAAAGAGCGAATAGAGCTTGCCTTGGAAGAGCAGGTTTGGTTGCATGATTGACTTGCCAACTGTTCTGCACATATGAAGTTGTTTCACACTCACCAGTACTAGAATTCATGCCTTTTCAGGATAGAAATCCACCTTTTGATATCGGTTTATATGGAGAGCAGATCCTCGACACACTCTCGTCAAGAAGTGATACAGGGACTGCATCATTTGGTGAGATTGTTAGCAGCAAACCAAAGTATGAGGTTGCAAGAACATTCTCTGCCCTTCTCCAGCTGGTAACCCCCTTATCTTTGTGGTTGCATTTTGATGCGGCACCAGACGACCCTGAGCTTGACCGACTCTTATTTTAGGTGAACGGCAGAAGTGTTGATCTAGACAAAGGACAAGCTACAAATGACTTGGTTTGCTACACAGCTGTCAATCCATTCCATGTAAAGCTGATTGGTCCCAACCGTAGACCAGAGATGGAGGCACGTTTCGCACGCAAGAGAGTCAAGTCCCCTCAAAGAAGTCATGGTGAAGAGGGCGAGCCGTCTCGGGTACAACCAAATTCCTCTAAGAAGCAGCCACCTAAAAATGGCAAGGTTTCAGTCAAGGCAGCAGTCAGATTGACTCCTGAAGGAAAGCGAAGGCGAAAGTCTGCTCAACTGCTGCAGCCATTCAATCTGGAATCCAGCTGATGCAAATGAATGGCAGACTGACTGACCTTAAGAGCATTAGCAGTCTAATTTTTCTCTTGTATTGTTGAGTGTCTAGCCCTTTTCCCCTGAGGAGCGTTGTTGATTGTCTAGCTGCTGGCAGTGGTTGATAATAAGGGTGAAGTATTAGGTTATGAATTAGGGCCTAGCTAGAGTGCTAGATGGTGTATATGTACAATTGATCATTGTGCTGTTATGTATGTATATTATTCATATCGACCCAAATGTAATGTTAACTGGCAACGTTTTTGGGCCAGAATTGCACCTGTATCCGGCACATACAATTGTTTGATAGTCTAATTCAGTATTTGGCATTTGATGACCGGGCTCATAAGGTCTCGTATTATTTGTTAATGAAATGACACGAAACTTAAGGTAAAACAATAGGTTGATCAAACTAGGCCGTGCTTCACCGAGAAATACTATGGTAAACATGGGTGCCAGTGAACCCTATACGCGAAAAATAATTTAGTAACTGAAAGGTTTTAAAAAATCCAAAATTCTTTTTTGGAAAAAAATATGATCAAGTATTCTACATTCGAGATTTCAATATGAACTACATACGGAGCAAAATGAGTGAATCTACATTCGAAAAATACATATATGTACATCCGTATGTAGTTCGTATTGAAATCTCTAAAATGACTTATATTTTAGAAACGGAGAGAGTACTTGTATAAAAAGATTCGTCACTTTCATGGTGGACGTTTTTGAAAAACCATATACTCCCTCTATTCCAATGAATAAGGCACACACATCTCCTAAAATCTCACTTTACTACAAATCAAATCTACAATATATAGTATATTTGTGACTTTAAGATTATATCACTGAAAACATCGGAATGGAGGGAGTATAAGTACGAATTCAACGGTATGATTTTTATGGTCAAAGTTGAATTTTAGGGTGCATGCATGCCTTATTCATCGGAATGGAGGGAGTATAAGTACAGTACTTATCATATTTGATTCCAGAAAAGTTTCAGATTTTTCGACTTTTATGTGATCACTAAATTATTTTGCACATATAGGGTGTGCTAGCACCCAAGAGCCATAAGATCTTGTCAAGCTTTCAGGCCAGAATAGCTTACATTGAAATCGCAAGTCGATTTCTCGCTTCTGCCTCCGTTCAATAGTTGTAACAGGATAAACGCAACACAAGGAAGAAAATGTAAACAAAATAGAGTGGAGCAGGTAAGGTCAAACAAAGACCATTGTCACACACATCAAGCTGATGCTCCGTTCCACAAACCCGATAGTTCACCACATATTACCACGAATGATGCGCACACAGCAAGTTCCATCACGTCTGTCGAAAGGATCTACCTTTGGACTACAATCACTGGCGGTTCCAGAAACCAAGGGCTACAAACCACATCGTATCCATTATTTATTGGTGAGAAGATGGTAGAGGGCCGCAGCCTCCCTGAGCCGCCGCAAATTGTCCTCCTTACGAGCTCCGGTGTGACCATTTCTTGCAGAGACAAGACGAGCCAAGCCGTTAGTCAAGCCAGTGAATCAAAAAACAGTCCGGCCCAGCTAGCTATACTCTGTTTCACTAGTACTTTATGAAGAATGTTACTGTTCTCTCTTTACCTCTTGTCGAGCTCCACCTTCTTCTCAAGGCCTCGCACCATACTGCCCAGCCTTCTTATGTGGTGCTCCAGGGCCCCGGTGAATCCGCGCCCTTCCTCCGCCTCGCACAGCTTCTTCAAAATTCCACATGCGATGAAAAAAATGTCCGTTTTGTTCCTGAGGGCAACGACAGAGAACATATCATCTCAGGAATTACAGGCCCTCATCACCAGAACAAAAGGACAACTGAAGTACAAGTTTTCAAAACTGTACTAGTTCTCAATCTTGCAGGTTGAAGGTGAACACCTGTGAGTTGGATTTTATATACAGGCAACCCACTTGGCTTTGGGAAGACAGAGGCTGCAGTGACAAACTACTTAAACATGGGGAAATTTTATAGTGGAACACTAGCTTCAGTGGAGCTTCTGTTTTGAGTATGTCAAAAAATGCGCTGGACACGGTCCTTACTGTGTAATCATGTCATGTGAATGAGAAGCAATTAACTACCGGGAAGACCAAAATGATACTCCCCAAAATAAGTAGTTCTAAGAACTAAAACCACGGCACTTAATTTGGAACGGAGGGAGTACTTAGGAGTAGTCAAAAAATGAACTCAATACTGAGAGAAATTACCGCAGGAGCTCCTGGAAAATAGTGTTAACCAACTGTGGATTGTTAGCTAACACTGGTCGAACATTTGGGAATCGTGCAATGTTCCGCAGCGTGTAGAGTACTTGCTTCAAGACCTCCTGGTCAGGGATCCCACGGTTAAGTTGAGGGATTTGCTTCAGCAGAATGTCTACAGCACCGGCATCAACAAGTGTCTCACAACACTTCTCGGAAAGCTCTGTAGCGATACCTGGAGGAGAAACGGTACAGATATAGTAAACCGCAGGACTCCTGAAGCAAGTGCCCAGTAAAGGATAAAAAAACAGAACGGTCCTAAGATGTCTAGGAAGTAAATATGAAACAAAGAACACAACAACACTGACATAAAACCAGGTTAGAGAAATACTTCAAAAGGTAATCTTAAAGAATATATATTTACTTAATGTCGTGCAAGTTTGTCGAATGCTGCTGATGCTCCTACATCCAGTGATTTGTGACAGCGCAGCAATTAGTCTATTGATCAGGCGCATGTCATCATCAACTTGTGCAGAAGCCTTCTGAATTCTAGACCTTATGTCAACAACTTCTTGCTTTGAAGCTTTTCTCACATGGTATGCTTTGACGAATGACTGCAAAATTCAAGTGGTCGAATGTCATGTGAAAGAAAATGCACCATTGTTCAGAAGTTCTTGAAGAAACTTGAATCGTTTTTGCTTATCTACACACAAAAAAGGAAGTGTACTCATGTAAGAAATCATATGGTGGATGTTGGTCATAACCTGAATAATAGTTATAGACTTCTTTTTATTAATAGCAGACTGTCGAGCTATCCAACCACGAACATGGGATTGAATAGTAGTCGCAGCTCTTTTCCTTGATTCAAGAAACATAACATTTCTCCACCATCTCTGCAAATAGACTGATCATATATACCTTTCCCCTGTTGCAATCCAATGCAGAAAGTAGCAAAAAATAGCACACATACTTGAATGATGTGGATGCTGCAGGTAGTTCGTTTGACTTGTTTCCGAGCCAACCAACCACGAACTGACGACTGAATTGAGATTGCTGATAGTTTGATAGACTGGTGCAATAGGACCTTCCTCCACCATCTTTGTAGCCTTAAGGTCGAGTACAGCACAATTTTGAGTTCAGTACTCTGGTGAGATCTTTTATGCTGACTTTGGTCAAGGCTAACAAGGCTAGTGTAGGTTTGCAGTGAAGAACCTGCATGAGTAATGCGGGTCAGTAGCCAACAAGAACGCATCAAAAGCAAGAATACATACTAACCTAATAGTCGCCTTCTAGCAAAACGTCCTCTGGCAATACGCTGAATGTCTAGTGCAGCATTGTGAAACCGCTGAAAGGCCCAGCTGCACAAGTTGTGTCTGGCTACAGACTGGATTATAATGATGGCTTCAACTTGCTTTGTGAAACACATCCGCATGGTGAAACCACGCCAGTGGCTCTGGATTTTGGTTGCAGCAGATATTCTTGAGGATCTATTGTGTACAAATCTTCTATATGCAAATTGTATCTTTTGAACAGCCATTATGTCTTTGCGAAGTGAGGAATCGAGCTGGGCAGATACAGGCTGTTCATGCTGGAATGAAGCTCCACAAGAAATATTGCTTCCACAGTCCACATCATCCTCACACACAAGTTTAGTGGCTGATGCTATGCTGGCAGTCTCAATCTCACATGGCTGATGGCTGACGGAATTTACAGAGCCGCCCTTAATGATACTCCGATGAGGACTAGGAGAAGTTACATAGTTGCTGTTTTTTACACGAAGCTGCAGAATAGTGACTGTATCTATATGGTTACTCTCATCAAGGCATTGAGGGGGAGCAGAAGCTACCGAGGTACCCAAATCCTTGCAAGGTGTTGTTTCATGCTCACCATCGCACATTTCTATGCAATCAGTTTTCGGCGAAACTGTAGTTTCCAAGAACTCACAGCTTTCAAAAGGCTTGATGTTCTCAGATCTCTTTCTTTCCCCAATCCAAATCCTTACAGCCTGCTGAATCACAATGGCAGATCTTCTCATCCGCACAAATCTATGCCTTTCTAATATGAAAATTAAATATCTGTTGTAGCTTCCTGGAAAGAAATGGACAGCTGGATATTAACAATTATGGTGCGATTTCAGTGCATGAATAATGAGCAATTAGCAAGGGAAATGTACCATGTGCTCGCACATGGGTAGAGAATGGGGCAAGACAGCTAGATTTCCTTATCATGATAACAAATGACCATGCTCTTATAGCACCTTGCAGGATAGATATTGACTTCTTAAGCTTATGATATCTGTTCTTTGCAATTATCCGTCTGATTTGAGCTTGTATAATTGTAGCAGCCTTCTCTGGAGAAATAGCAACATGACATTCACTAGTTTGCAGAGAATCTTATGTTGCCAACAAAGCTAGAAACCATCAAACTATGGAAAGCTCACAGGTATTTTTAGCAGCAGAAAATAATGACTAATGCATATTAAAGTATTTGTGAACAGCACTACATAGGCATCAGAGCCTTAAAAAGTGGCAGTTTTCATCTTGTTCAATGTAAAAACAGGACAAAGCGCTAAAGGACAAACCCTGGCTAGTGCATGAATCATCTGTGTTATCTGTCTGAGGGGATTGATCCTTCACATCATTCTTTCCCGGAGATCTAAGCCTAGCAGAAACTCCATTCTCCAGGCTTTGGCAGTCCAATCTTGTACTGATCAAATTCCGTAGTTGTTCCTATACAAATCAAGTAAGGTATTTCATGCATGCTGAACAGAAATAAAAGGAGAGAAATGTGAAAGAAAGATACCAATCTTTTATCATTAGTCAGATGTGAACAAAGGAATGCAATCAAAATTATTGCACCCTTTTCATCAAACAATACATCATTGGCTAAGATGCCACTAGCTGGAAAATCCTGCACATTGCAGAAAAAGCATGAGAAACATATACCTCCTAATTATCCAAACAAATAAGATACTACTACCTGAAGAAAGTCTCCAAGAACTTCTATGCTTGATGGACAGCTGGTGATAGCAGTGGAAGTCTCTTGTTCATGGCAACTGAACAATTCCTTTCGACAATCAGAAAATGTTTCCTGACAACCAACACAAAGGAAAATTAGCACGTAAGATAAAAAAATGAACAAAAAAGATGGAAGAAACTAACAATGAAGAGGAAAAACTTTGATGGAAGTTAAAGACAACCTTTAGGGGACACCTATGAATGCTAATGTTCAGATAGTGATTTATGAAGTAGTTCAGTGCTCTCCTGTCAATCTGAGAACTTTCCACAGTTAGGCCATATTTTGCACACACCACCTGTAAAAAAACAAAGGAAAATATTTGTAGAAATTACACAAACAAATACAGTACCTTACAGCCAAATATGTTGTAAGGTTAAAAATTAACACCGCACGGGTTGAAAAAATAATAAGCTCAAGAGGAGCCATAATTTGTTGGTAATGGAACTACATAACTCTGAAACGTTCAAAACGATAGTACAAAACTCTAAAATGAAATCTGTACAATCCATTACAAATGCCACACTCTGATCTCTAATCTCTTGATCATGGTGATTTGCCAGACTCATACATTTGAACAAGCAGACAACATAAAGAAGAGAAAAATTAACACCTACCTGAATCCAATCGTAAAGCAAGCCCATGTGCGACTTGGTCACAGAGATTGGTTGTTCCTGACATGAAAGAAGTAGAGCCCCTTATGAGAAGAATAAACTAATATTACTCCCTATCAAAATCACAAATACAGAAGCAGACTTATATGGCTGCTTTATCATGGAATTCTGGTCTTTTACTTGAGAACTAAAGTTGTACTAAGTCAGCGACACTTATTTTGGGACGGAGGGAGTACATAGTTACTGCAAAGCACATATGTCTTGTCCCATTTCTGCCAGCAACGCATTGTTCTGGCTGTTTAGTGTTGAAACTTCAATGTGAAGTGCAGTGGAACAGAGTAAAAAATAGTTTTGTAACTGCTGGCAATAGTTTAGTGAGAGACGGAGACCATTTTTTACAACAATTACACAAGTAGCTATATGATTCAGTGGTAGTTTAATGGAAGCAAGAACCAGAAAAAAACACTGTCCAGTAATGATAAATTTACTTAAGGAATAAACCTTGCCATCTTGTGTAATAGGGTGCTACTTATGTCTAAGTGGAGTACAAAAGATTACAGGGAATAGCTAAATTTGATCTTTTGGGCACAAGAAACTTACCACCGCCAGTGCTTTTAACCTGGATAGTTCACGAGCTAGTGAAGTTTTATTTACTAGCAAGGGTAACTGCACAAGAGCACAAGGTTATATATTTGAAGAACGACATGCTAGAGGTAATTGATGCACTATTTGCAACATAACTATTTCTTACGAGTTATATTGTGCAACAAGTTAGTATACACTATGCAGGACATCATATGGAAAAAATTATACCATGTTTGTGCCATAACTTATTAGCTTGGATAAGAATTGATAGTAAGACAGAAGGACCAAAAGCCAAAAGAATACAGTTTCTCACTAAGTAGAAATTTGCTGCTGCAACCCTTCCAACTTAGGCAAGTAGAGTAACAGTCATCAGATACTATTTAGACTGGGGGAAGAATTTAGTGCTGAGAAGTACAACATATCCCCACTGTAACCCAGCCTATGAAGTGAGTGAGAAGACAAAAGTGAACATTGAATAATCCATTATCTTTATTCTTTAATACAAATGAAAGGTGTGTTATAACATTATGAAACATCGACTGGAGTAACGGGATACTGAATATTAAGATTAACCTGCATATGAATGAACATATTCCATAGCAACGAAAGAATTAGTTCCTTGTCGCCATTAGCAATATCTTCTGCTGAAATTGTGACTCCATCTGCATCAGATATTGGAACTCCAGCTTGCTTGATATACTGAATAGCCGTGGTGCAATTGTGTAATTTCTTTTTATGTGTATCTGATGGAGCAATCACTTTCTGAAATAAAACATGATGTCTCTGTAAATCCAATAACAAAAAACATCCAGCTAGTGTGGGGCAAGTAAACACATACCAAAATAATCGATGCGTCAGAAAGCAGGAGCTGAACAACTCTACAAAGAATTATACCATCATGGAGATCTTCAAATAAGTTTCCTATCGTGAAATCATACTCTGACAGCGCAAGCTGGTAAGGAAACATAATTAGAGAAATTCACCAAATATTGAAAGGAAACTCATAGCCAAAACATAAAACGTCAAAATTCAGCAATATGTTGCATGGTTATTGTTCTTTTAGGACCATTTATTGCATAATTTTAGAGTACGGTAGCGCTAGCTATCACCATACCTGTTGATAATTCAGTTTGTAGCCCATGGTTGACAGATGCATCAGGAGATCACCTTCTCCATGCATGGCCTCAGCCAAAGACTCTGCAATTCAGGAACAAGTAAAAGAAGACACGGTCTGTTGAATAAAATACATGCAAGTTCACAAATAAAATAAACCAGAATCAGATGGATTTGCTACTCACTCTGAATAATTTGTTGGCTAGATTTTATGTTGGCTTGGTGACAAAACAATAGAGGGGATCCACCGTCAAGGCTATCAATTCCGAATTTGATAGGTAGGGCTCTTTCTATTTTCGCCCTATCTAGAGCAGCGACGAGCAGAAACATTCTTTTCAGTATAATGTTGCCCAATGCTTCAGTATAACCTGTTCCGTGGAGCCCTTCTACAACCTTATTGTGAGAAAAAGTTGTTGGAGCCACGTTTTGACCAAACAATTGCTTCTCCAGAAGAAGTTTCAAAAAGTGAACCTCCTTGTCCCGTTTCCACGATCCACTCTGTAGCAAGCAATCACCCCCAAGGACAATATGCAGGCCTACCCTGAGCCACTCTGGATTGTAACACAAGAAAACTCTAGTTGCATTCTCTTTCAGCCTAAGATCAGTAACAATTGGGCAATGGGCTTTCATCTTCATTCTTCTCTCATCAATGTTCTGTAAAAGAAGAAACATTACTGCTTAGAGTATCTTATTAATGGTGCTGCCAACTGAAGTCAGCTCAAAATTTCTCTGTTTAAGATATTCTAACTGTAGTAAATTTTAGAGATACAAAATCAGTGTTAGATTACCTCATTTCGTTTTAATGAAATTGGGGGCATACGCTCCTTTCATGGGAAAAAACACCACAATAAAGAGATGTGCAACATCCCAACATACAGCATGATATGTCCAACTCACCCAAATATTTTTCTGTTACCCGTATGTTGTTATCAAAGAGGATTCCACACTGTCCACTATCACCTATGTGGTGCAAATGGCAACTCTAACCATGCCACTAAATTAAGATCAACCCCAACAGTACAGCCTAACCGTGTATGAACTGGGGGTGGGGGGCACGCCATGTAATTCAACTAACTTCATTTGCTTAGCAATACGCCTGAAACGCCGATGGTTGAACGAATGTTGAAATTGGAGTGGAAGGACCATTTACTATTACTATAATCTAAAAAATCCAATCCCCTAGCTTGTAGAATAAAAGCCCTAGAAGAATTCTCACCTTACAAATTTGGCACATCATGATTAGCACCTCCTCGCACGCCTCCGTGCTCATGTACTTGCCCATCCTCTGCTTCACATCCTCCAAGCTGCACACCTCCCTCAGGGACTCCCTTAACATGGCCACCATGGCAGGTGTCATCGCCTTCCTCTTCTCCACATAGCGGTCCCTGCCGCGGTGCCGCTTAGGGCTGCTCCCTCGCGCGCGCTCACCATCGAGCGTGTCGCGCTTGCCGGCAACAGAGACGCGTGTGGCCGTGGCGGCAGCAGCGGGGGAACAGCCGCAGGCGGAGGGTTCTCGGAGTAGGAGGGAGAGCCATGACGAGGCGGAGGCGGCGAAGGAGCGGAGGGCGCGCTCGCGGCCGGACTCGGCGCGGCGGGCGGAGCGCGACTGGTCGAGTTCGAGGGCGCGGAGGCGGCGGGCGAGGGGCG
>CBMN011744337.1:0-10091 GCA_000582825.1 Hordeum pubiflorum | reverse complement strand
CGTCGGTCCCGGGCTGTTACACGCAGGGGCCGCCTCCTTGATGGATGGTCTTCGTCGCCGTTCTTCATCCGCATGCGTGAAGAATTTTGTAGTAAGGCCAACTCCAACACACAACCTTAAATGGATATTTGTTTCGTTCGTTTTTTGTTTGTTTGGGATGACAATAAGATCGTCCGGATTTTTGATGCGTTGGACGCACGGCCGCATTTCGACCGCATCTGGTCCATTTGAGATCAACAAGCATACTAATAAGCATAGCAAACATAACAAATAGTTCCCCATCCGAAATAGTCTTACAACCCAATCAAAATAGACACAATATCAAATAGTCTTACAACCCAATCAAAAATTGTTTGTATGAAAAAAAAATTAAACCGATAGATCTACTGGTTGCCAATATGAGTCCACATGTGCTCAACCAAGTCATCCTGAAGCTCGACATGAGTATGCCAATCACGCGTTTCACGATGAAAATGGACAAACTGTTCGAAGGTTGCAGGAGGTGCCTGCTCAGGCTCAACATTTTCACCCTGAAAATCAAACCCTTGGTCGTAGATGCTATCATCACGCTCATCCTCCACGATCATATTGTGCATGATCACACTAACAGTCATCACCTCCCAAAGCTTTTGAGTGCTCCATGTCAATGCAGGGTTTCGAACGATACCCCATCGAGACTGAAGCACGCCGAAAACACACTCCACATCCTTCCTAGCACTCTCCTGCATTTGGGCAAACCCTTGTCTCTTCTCTCGTTACGGATTGGGTATGGTCTTCACAAGAATGGACCACTGAGGATAGATACCATCAGCTAGGTAATATCCCTTGTTGTATTGGTGGTCATTGACCTCAAAGTTGACCTTCGGGGAGTGGCCTTCTGCAAGCCTTGCAAACTGGAGAACGCTGAAAATCGTTGATATCATTGTGAGAACCAGCCATGCCGAAGAAAGAATGTCATATCCACAAATCTTGTGAAGCCACCGCTTCAAGTATGACAGTGGCACATTTCACATGCCCCTTGTACTGCCTTGCCAAGCAAATGGACAGTTCTTCCACTTTCAGTGCATACAATCGACACTAACAAGCATGCCCGGAAAGCCCCTCTCGGCATTGATCACCAACAACTTCTCTGTATCAGCGGCGGTTGGCTCTCTCAGGTACTCAGGGCCGAACACTGCCATCACGGCCTTGCAGAAACTATACACTGAGAGGAGACATGTGGACTCACTCATACGCATATACTCATTGAGAGGCGACGATGACGGGGACGGCAGGCGGAGGGCGAAGGGGGGGGGCAAGGGAAATGGAAATGGATGTGTCTCCGACGGACAGGCCAGGAAAGGACAAGGACGCACGTCCCATCCGTCCACGTGTGTTTGTTCAACCGCAAACGCAGTCCAAAATTAGGTCAGAAATGGGTCGAAAACAGACAAAAACGGACATTTGTCCGTTTTCTTTCGTGCATTGGGCGTCATATTCTGTCCGTTTATCCTCAAACGGACACGGTCAGACCTAAATATTGGAGTTGGCCTTCGTTTGCTGTCACGTGTTGGAGGTGACCTCAGGAACCACCCTGACTGACCGACGATACGGGACTGTAGTAGATAATGCGTGCAGAGTCATGACTCGATGAGCAAAGAGCAGAGTGCAAGTGCAGCCTAGTATAGCTGCCCCTGCCCGATAGGGTGTTTGCTGTTTGCCTGGACGGATGGTCCAGCCGTCCAGGGCACTGACGCTTCCGTCCACTGATGATCCTGTGCGTTTTGTTCGTCGGTAGCTTAGCTAAGCAGGGCAGACCCACGGTCCCCCCCAATGGCGTTAGCACCAGACAAGCGCCCGTGTTTTGCTTTTGCCTGGCCTCCTGGCGCGCCGGCGCAAACAAATTATCCCAAACAAGTAAACTGGGATACAACCCACGTTGTTTCCAAGTCAAAAACTACAGAGTACTCCCTACGGCTGGCTACAAAATAAACAGCATGCTACTAGTCTTGCTGGCCTCGGGCGCTGTCATTGCTACGGCTCCCGGACGGATGTATGTATTCCTATGCGGCGCTGGTTGTGGTTGGCTACCTCCGGAAGGAACATCATCATCGGGGAAACAAGACAAGCTAGTTCTGGAACAGGAACTTCAGGTCAGCCTCTGTAAGCTTTGACATGGCCTCTGGCGAGTCACCCACGGTGCTGCAAAAAGGACGGGAGGAACGTATCAGCCAACATCATCCACACGAGGATGGCTGCCTACACTGGTAACTACTGAGGACAGAAAGAGATGTACCCATCGAACACAAGCTGCTTCTTCTCTTGCAGTTGCAGGATGCGCTCTTCAACTGTGTCCTTGATCACAAACCTCGTGCTTCTGCGTCAGTCAAATCATATGACAAGTCAGATAAAGGAGGCGGGGTATAGTATAATTCAGTGTCCATTCAACTCAAGGGCTGCTGGTTACCTAATAGGCTTGAATTGTCCGATTCGGTGGATTCGATCCTGCGCCTGGCTCTCCACTGCTGGATTCCACCAAGGATCCATCAAAAAAACCTATCCAGCAACGAATAATATCTATAAGCAGGCAGGCAGGCAGCATCAACTGGATCTTTCTGCTTATTTTGAACGCTGAGCAACTACATGGGCTATTGCTGTCATGAAGTAGTAGTAGACATAAAGGAGGAGGATATGCACTGGCTTACATGAGATGCTACAGTAAGATTAAGAGCTACTCCTCCCGCTTTCAGGCTCATCAGGAAAATCCTGCAATCTGGGTCATTTATGAAGGTATCTATAGCTCGCCCCTTTTCCACCATGTTCATTTTCCCATTGAGTTGCACACACTTGATGCCAGACTGTTAAACCATGTTATAAATCATTCCATTTGTCCATAAACAATCCAATGTTAAATATCAGTAAAAGTTTCTCGGTTACTTTACCCTCTGCAGGGAGAATTCAATCAAATCCAAGAATGATGTGAACTGGCTGAAAACAATCCCTTTTGCAGAACCATCATGCTCAATCATGTTTCTTATCTCTTCTCTCTGCATTCAAAAGGAATCAATATCAATATTGTTTTGCACATACCATGGTCCACTCTTGACGTGATAGTAAGATTGCACTTCCCGTGCTTAGTGGTAACTTAACAGAACCATAATTACAGTAGATTTAACAGAACCATTTCACTCTATACCAAAAGGCATATAACTGGATCAAGGTTAGTTTCATGCCAGGGGTGTCCCAGTGATGTCACGAAATATATTAAGCCAGTGAGAGACCAGAGCTGGAATTAGGTGGTTGCAGGATACTTTTTCACTATTGACTCCACACCCTTCGAATGGTGTGGCTTCTCTTTAGTAGAGATTAATTAGTTTAGCCCATACAAAATATCTAACTGATAATCAAATATTTGAATAATAATAATAATAAACAGCTGGTTACCACCAGCTCTCGCCAAGATACTGAAGCACCACCCTTGTTTCATTAAGGCAAGAACAGCTTCTAGAACTTTGACAGAAAATGCACTCCCCTACACACCAAGCATGAACATACAGATTGGCTGCAAACAACAAAATATGCTGACCAAGTTATCCAACTTACCAAGGCATCAATTTTCGTGCTTGTCTTGAAATCTGCTAGGCTTTGTAGTCTGCCTAGTATTCCTGAGCGTTTGCCACCCTTCAAATTTGCAGGGACCTTTCGTCTCGAGTTTTCCGTTGTTAAGTCAACAGTAAGAGGCTTTGAACAAGATGGACATGAAACATTCCCCAAAGTTGCAGAGTACTCCATCAAACAAGTCTTGCAGAATACATGATCACAAGATGTAACCTTGAAAGGAAAGTTCATATGTGAAAGTCAGCTTATAACCAGTGGAAAAGCTTATAACCAGTGGAAAACAATGCATGAGCTTAAATAACTTTCTAGGGGCAACCTACTAACCACCACATCTTCTGCCAATTCATGACATATTCCACACTGGCTTTCCATGGCACCATTTTGTTGATTTTTGCATCCTTCCCTAGATTCTGCTGTCTTGGAAAATGCAACAAGGTATGGATGGTCGACAGCCTACAATTTTCAACAAGAGGAACAATTAATGTGAAATTCTATAGGGAAAAAACAGCATAGTAACATAGACTATAGACGATTAAACTTGAATGCCATAAGGAATTTTAAGGATATCCAAGGAATTATGTGCACACCTGTCTCAACCTTGTGAGGAGGTCAAAGATATGGGCATAGTTGTTCAGCAACGTTCCAGCAACAACATACCTGGAGAAAACAGCGTTAAGGGACTATCTGAAAAAACTTAAATCTTTCGAAAGAGGAAATATGAAGGAGCATTTGCATGCGTAAGCTACTCCCTCCGTCCCACAATATAAGATCATTATGGGACGGACGGAGTACTTTACAGTGGCATCCGGTGGTTACAAAAAAACACCTGCTACATCGATTATTGGATGTAACCATGAAACTATAAGCATAATCTCTTTGCAATGCACCTTGCATCTGTTGTAAGTATAACTCCAGTCCAGAGGATTTGGAGTTTAATTAAATCCAGAGCCAAAACAAATGGATGAGCTCTAACCAATAACTAGGGCACTTTGTTATGATGTATTGCAAATCAAAGCTGTTTGAAGCTAGTACAGAAGATTCTTGTTCAGATGAAACTGGATTTTCACTTTTGCAGAAGCAGCATAATAATCACACGATGTCTACTGAATAATCCATATGGTATCACTACATAAGTAGGAAGGGAAGGAAGACTCACGAATCAAACTGCGTGCAGCTTTGAGTATATAAGGCTTCATAAAATTCCATTTCATTTCTATCAAAGGAGTCCCGCCTCAATGTCACCTAACATGTCAAAGTTAAACTTCTTGCAACTGGTACAACTATAGACGAGGAGGCATTACATTCATCGTGTACATAACATGTTGTGCAGACTTACAGTCTTCGGTGGAAGAGCAAGATCTGCAGCTCGGCCTATTTTTGTCCGCCTTAACACTATGCCCTTCAAGACTTTCTCCTTGAGAAGAGTCATGGCTCTTCTGCCCTCAAAACTCGCGGATCCATACAGTATTGGTGTCGCTATGTACTGTTAAAAAATGGCTTTGTGTTAGCAAAGATGATGTCACAGATAAACAATATGTCAAAATCCATATAGAACCCTGTAACTGACCTTATTCCACCAGCAAAAGTGCCTGACGGATGAATGACCACAGTCGCATTTTTTCTTCATACTACAGGAGATTAGGGGTCAATAACTAAAACAAAGAAATAACAATGGGAACAGCAGCAACTCATAACCTGGTGTGATACAACTACAACGTTGCAACAGTAACCTTGCTTACAATCATACTAGAGTAAATTTTAGAGACTACACCTCTTTATAGCATGTAACAGTTAACAGAACTACATTTTTAATCTTGCAACAGTTATAAGCCCATCCGTAGGTCACAATTGGTACAAAATAAATCAAATGGTATTGTGATGTGTGTATGGTTGACTGGTGGGCCCTCTAGGACAGAGCCACACGACTAGAGCCTATCAGCGTAACTGGACTGCTGTGTGGTTGACCGATGGGCCCTATAGATCATAACTGTTCCAAACCATAATGTCCTTCCAAAACTGGACTGTGGTTACGTGATAAGAATTGACAAATGGATAATTTTTTAATTAAGTTTACACTTGTTAATAACAAATTAGTTGATCAATCATCAGATATTACTAGTAGAGGCAGATCTTACTTGGTATCTAGTATCTGACAGTCACAGTCCTTGCAGAAGTAGTTCGAGTAGGGAAAGATTTGCAAGAAGCGAATCTGAGAAAATAACAGTAAGAATAGAGGAGGTAAAAGAAAATTTGTCAGGATCTTCAAATGTTAGTTGCAAACCAGCGAGTAAAGTTCTCCGACACGATTCTGCAATGGTGTCCCACTCAGAGCCCACTTGTATTCCGATTCCAATGCAAAAACTGCCTTTGCAGTATTGCATCGTCTATCTTTTATGAAGTGAGCCTGCAAAAAAGAACATGGAGGGAATGAATCGTCTTTAAAGAGAAACAGGTCAATCATTGTTGAATTGAACTTCAGGAAAATATTAGAAGATTGAAGATACTCATCTAAAAAGACAATGAAATCACTGTGTAGTGAGAACACAGCTGTGTGTCTCAAGTACACAATTGGTCTCAATCCTTGAAATTTCATAAAACAGTGTAATGATGAACAGAAAATACTAAGCCGATAGCAACAAACCTAGAAACTGTACACTTGATAAAACCTAATATGCACCTCTATTATGTACTGAAACATGCGTACAGAAAGTAATATATTTCGAAATGGGACAAGTACTGCTGGACAAGCTTCCTTTACAACGTAATGCACTACGATGCAATGCAGCAAGTAAACCTATCATACATTATCTTAATTCTTACGGATATATAATAGAAACCAAATAGTAGAGTTCTGATTCTTGCAAGTGTCATCACCAAAACATTACTCGTGTATCACCAAAAAACAACCAGATGTACAGGAACAGAATATTGGTCAAAATACTAGACAAGAGCTTATCATCATAACGATGAATCTATTAGAACTGCTGGTGTATCACCTAAGACAGTAGAACGTGGAAATGCTGTAGAAATAGTACTATGTTATATCATGTTATGCATTGCCCACAGATACAGTAACAAGTTCACATGGAGCCTACAATTAAAAAAAAATCCACCATATCAAATAGTATAAAGTCAACTTAATGTTCTTCATCCAAACATAGAGAGTGCACCTAGCTCACGATCTAATACTCTTAGTCCAGTTGATGAGTCAAACAAAAACACTGATCCTTTCTTGCTTAGGATATGAATATGCCATGTTTGATCACTACAACCAGAAATCATGCTTAGTCGAAGAAAACGGGTTACATTGCTAAGAAGTAATACAGCCACATGGCAGATTGGCAGTATGGACCACAACTAAGCGTTCAGTTTTAAGATCGATTACTTCCTGAGAATTAATATCTATATATGCAGTTTATTATATTGCTGAATCCTAAAAAAGGCGGCAAGAAAGGGCATATGATCACCTCATCTAAGATAATCCGCTCCCACCGCACTGAGTGTAGAAGTGACTTGCCCCTGGATTCGCTAGCCAATTCCTCGAAATCGTCCTCCTCAATACCGCTTTTCCTCTTAGGAGCACTTGATTTCCCCTTCCCTTTCCCCTTCACTTTGGTGTCAACCTTCTTGCTCTTCTGCTTGGCCTGCTTCTCAGTGCGGAGAGCATCGGGTCCACAGTAATATCTCAAGTGAATCTTCAGCTTCTCGGGGTAAAACTGCTTATTGCAGTACTCACACCGAATCTTGGGTGGCATTATGTGCTTCCGGTAGTCCGCCTCAATTGTGGAGTAGGTGGTGACCACGAAGTCGTAGGTGTCGAAATCGTACTTCTGAGAGCCGCGCCGAGCGCCATGGTACAGCAGGACGCGCGCGCTGCCTTTGGCCGTGTGCCGGTCGATCTCCTGCGCCCACTGGATGACGGCGACCACGGGGCAGATCACAAGGGTACACCCTACCCGGCGGATCGGGAGGCCCAGTGACGTGGACGGTGGCGAGGACGAGCCCGGGCCCAAGCCGGGGGGACGGAGCTGGCGCGCGGTGAGGACGAGCGCGATACCCTGGATGGTCTTCCCCATCCCCATCTCGTCTGCGAGGATGCCGCCGCGCGAAACCGAGGCCTCCTGCGCCAGCGCCCACGCGAGCCACTCCTTCTGGAAGCGCAGCAGCTGGAGCAGCACCTCCGGGGCCGGCTCCGCGGTCGGCACCACCCCCGCCGCCGCCGCCGAGGTGTCCATCTCCTCCACTGCCCCGGCGCGTTCGTCGAGCCACTTGGTATTAGCCTCCGCCCATTCTTCCCACGGCAGGGGCGGCCCGTCCTCATCGCGCTTCCCCTTCTTCGTCTTCCGCCTCCACTTGGACTTGCGCGGCCGTGGTGGCGGCACCGGACGCGGCGCCACCACCTCGATCACCACCGCAGGTGCAGGGGCGTCTTCGTCGGAGGCAAACTCGTCGTCGTCCTCCCCCGCCTCGTCATCCGTACCGGCGACGAAGTCGGAGTCGGAGGTGTTATCGGAGGGGACGCTCACGTCGTCGTCATCGTCGTCGCGCCGGCGGCGACGGCTGCCGCCGGGGCCTGCGATTGGAGGCGGGGAGTCAGGGCTTGAAGGGCGGGATTCGAGGGGTTCAGGGTAAGGAGGGGACTTACCAGATGCATTCCCGTTTCGGCGAGGCATCGCGCGGCGGCGGCGGCGGCGGCGGCGCGGATACAGAGGAAGCGCGAGAGGTGGGGTGGGGTGGGGTGGGTTGCTTCTCGTGAATTTTAAAGTCGGGGGGTTTGGGGGCGTCGGATTGTGTGGGGTTAAGTCGGTCATGGGGAGAGGAAATGGCGGGAAGGAACTGCAGCTGCAGGGCTGACCGGGTCAGCGGGGAATTGTGCTCCGGAAGGAACTGCCGGGATGTGTGAACCCAACCTCGATTAATCCATGGAGAGGCGTTGATGCTTCCCATGCTAAGTAAGGTTCGTCGAGCGTGACAGACAGGAACGAAAGCGATGCCGATTCATTTCTTTTGCATCCACGCCATGTCTACCGTTGGATACGCCGACCGACTGATTTCTTTATCTTTTCTTGCGGCAACGGATCCAGCTCTTTCGGCACATCTATGGTAATACTCTCAAAGGAAGTTAACACCGTTTTGGTACCACGAATCATGCCTAATTTTGTTTTCTTCTACTAGAAAAATAGGCTTGCTCATTTGATTTGGTACCATCAAATCATCAATCTCACGACTTTCCTCGTTCAATAATTTATACGACGGCTGCTACAAATCAGCTGACTGAAATCAGTCGGCTCGCCCGGAGTGCATATGGTGCTACCGCATCTTTAGATGCTACCGTGATACGTCTTTCTGGATCATCAGATCGAATGGCCAGCATCTGTCAATGTGAGTTTTGCAGAAAACACTCAAACATTTTTAAAATGGCTCTTTGATCCACATCCTGGAATGTTGTCCGTTGGATCTAACGGCCCTGCTGCCCCCGTATCATGGTAGCATCTATGGTGCGGTAGCACCAGATATTTTCCCGGCTCGCCCGACCGGTTGTTCTGTTTCGACCTTCGCGTGATCAATCGTTGGGCATGCCAACACACTAGATGGATGCTTTGTACTCCTTGCCTGGCGACCAAAAATTGTAGTGAAATCTCCTTGCAGCTCACTTCCAGCATGGGCACACGAAAAAGGCTGACTTGAGGCGAGGGCGATGAGCTCCGGCGAGAGATTCGACAGCGTCTCCCGTAGCCTCCCTTGCTACTGCGCGGCTCCGTGACCATCGGCGACCACTGCATCGCAGCACCATGGCAACACCGAGCGTCGCAAAAAAGCTTCAAACGTAGCATGGACGACGCCTTCGGCAATGCTTCAATGCAGCTCCAGCGGATTCAGTGCAGTCCGACTACACTCCAGCCTTCGTGTTGCGTTGCAACACAGTCGGCGAGCAGCCAAACCTCCATGTGTGCTGCATTGTAGCACTGGAGCGCCTGCTCGTAGCACCAGCGACGACAAGCATCACGTCGCAACGCCAACAACATAGTCGAGTCGTCGCATCGCAACGCTGACATCATAGTCGAGTCGTCGGGTCGCAACATCGGACGCCGGCACGACCGTCGAGTCGTCGTGTTGCAGCAGCGGCAGCATCCGAGTCAACGACAAGGCTACGTTGCAGCACTAGCTCTCGTCGACAAAAATCACGATGTCACGGTACCGTCTTGTGGACCTTGAGCAGCATGTTGTGGAGTTTGGGGGCAGGCCATGGCGGACGGGACTTGGACGGGAGGGCCTTTAGCAGCAGCAGGTGGAGCTTGGGGGCAGGCCATGGCAGATTGGACTTGGACGGAAAGACCTTAAGAAGCAACATGTGGAGCTTTGGGGCAGGCCATGACAGATGGGGGGCATGGACGGGAGGCCATGGCGAAGGGGATCGAGCTCGGTGGATTTTGACTGGATTCTCACTTGAGATGAAGAGATAAGGCTTAATTTAGACCAATTAGCTTATGCAA
>CBMN011744331.1:0-12728 GCA_000582825.1 Hordeum pubiflorum | reverse complement strand
TTACATGATGAATGTCATCCAACACAAATATCCATCGATGATCTCATGCCTATGCTTTTCGCATATTGATCTTCCCTAAGTTACTATTGCTACTGTTACTATTAGAATCACTACAAACCGCTACTTTCCGCTATTCCTGTTATTATTGTTACTATGCTGCTAAACACTTTGCCGCGGAAGAAATTCCAGGTGTGGTTGAATTGACAACTCAACCTCTAAGACTCATAAATATTCGTTGGCTCCCCTTGTGTCGAATCAACAAATTTGGCTGACATATTACCCTCGAAGACTATCACGATCCCCTATACTTGTGGGTAATCACACCTACTATATAAACCCTAGACCTCTCCTGCCTATATAAAGGGAGGTCCAGGCCACCCATTAGCATCTATCCACAGATAGGAGAACTCTTGGTGGCAATCTCATCCACCATTGTAACCCCTCGCACAAGGTATCCCTTCGCAATGAATCAACAAAACTAGCATGACGTAGGGTATTACTCCCCGAAGGCTCGAACCTGGATAAACCCCTCATGTGACCTCCGATCCATGACTTACATCTCGCTCGAACCTATTGAAGGATCTGACGGAATTTCGCTCCGTCAGCTCTGCCTAGCTCGAAGTCGGAAGCTCCATAGTGGGGTTGTGGCTCCGGGCGGTGGATCCTGTCAGCGGAAGCCACGGCGGCGGCACTGGAAAATCGTGCAACCAAGCGTCACGGTGGTGCGAGTTCTGGCCGGTGTGCGGTGGTTGCCTGCCGACATGGAGGTGGTGGACATGCTTGTTTTGGCGACGTGGCGGCAGCGCGATGGCATATGGCTTCCCCTCCCCATGGTAATGCTTAAATGTGACAACTTTGTCTTCCCATTCCAGCTTGCTGCGCTCCAAAGACGTGACAGACAAGGCCAAGGAGAAATCTGTGCGTTGTTGTGGTTGCGGGCAACGGCTACTCCTGTGGGCACCGTCTCCTCCCTGGAGGCGTTGCCATGGCCTTGTCCATTCCCTGCTGTGTAACTGGGGAAACCCTAGGCTCGGTTCGTCGGGCCAGGTAGAGGCGACGCCACGACGTTGTCCCCCTTCTTGAAGGCGTTGCCTTGGTAATCGGGGTGTCTTCCAAAGGAGTAACTGGTGTGGGTGTCTCGTTCACCTCGGCGGCGAGGCTTGGGTGTCAGGTTGTCTTGCGTTGGTTGTTTCTATGGGCGTGAGCATCCGGACCGCTATGTATTCCATCATCTGCGCCTCATTTGCGACGTGTTCATCGAGCTAGGCTAGCTCCTGATGTCCACTTGTCGATCTCCTAGCCACCATGAGTCGAGAGTGCGTTGATCTAGTTTGCTTTGCGTTTTTGTTGAGCTCTTAGGTGTTCGGTTCGGTTGGGACGTGACTTGTGTGCTCTCTGTCTCTGTGTCCTGTTCGTCATTGTTTGGATTGAGTTTGGACGAGGCTAGTTGTGCGCTGGTGTTGCCTTTGTGGATGTGGGTGTTAACCTTTTGGTGTAGCACTTTGCTGAAAGGCGTCATATCAATCATATTGGCTACTTCTTCTATGAATATACGATACGTATTCTAGAACAAAGGTATGACATCACTGTCCTACCACTCACAATTATAAGCCCGGAAAATATAAATCTGATTGATGCTGGATGCTGATTTAGAGTAGCATAGGAATATTGAACCAGTCTGCAATAAATTCCCATTGTAGCACTAAAAAGGTGCTACTACTATACATAATTTCCCGGTAGTCAGTACTCGGGCAACCTTAAATACAGCGGGAAGCAGACGGGACCATTGTTGCTGTAGCAAATCAACCAACTTCGGGGCACTACTTAAATGTACGGCTCGACAAAGCTTTGACCAGGTAATTAGGCTAGTCACTATGACAGTGAATAATAACTTAGACTAATGTCATACATATAACATTACTTTATATTGCTACTATTTTCGTAGTGTAAATAACGTAAAAGTAGTAGTATCATTGGTGATTATATTTACTCCCTCCGTCCATAATGTAAAAGCGTTTTTGCATTACACTAGTGTAAAGAACGTTCTTATATTATAGGATGGAGGGAGTATTGGATTGTAGACTCATTTTGTTTGGACTGTGTTATGTTATAGTAAATATTATATTACTCCAAACATTCGCTCCTCATTAATTACATGGCACATAAGCAAACTTGTCATGGAATACGTTATGTTACTAGCTAAGTACTATGACCAGCCTTACCACTTACCAGCATAGACAAGTGAAGTTTTAACAAGGAGATCCATCTTTCTCTGGCTAAGTTAGAGGTCGGATCTCTCAAACTTGTCTCAAACGCTCGGGCAGGCCGTTCGGTCGCTTGCCGGTCACCAAAAAAGACCCAACCAGACTTCTCAAACGGGCCTCAGACAACCGGAACCCCTCATATGCAGCCCATATATGTGTGGATATGGGAGCGTCCAGGTGCACCCGAGCGCGTGTGTCACGTCGGACTGGCAAACCAGTCCCACGCGGAATCGCCCGAAAACCCGGCAGTCGGACGGACGTCTCCTCTGGTGGAGGCTGTGAACGTCGCGTGGCGCCGTTCCGGCTCCCCGTCCGAGGCCAAATCCGGCTATTAAAGTCTGTCGGTGTACCCCAACCCAAGCCCATCCACTTCTTCCCTCTCCGTGTCGTCAGCCCGAGCCCATCCACCTCCTCTCTCCCGCTCCGCCGCTTTTCCCACGCTCTCCGGTCGTACCATGGTCCGTCAAAAGATAACCATCTATGTGATGCTCACGTCGTAGTACCGGTACCAGATCGAGCAGGAGATCTGGGCGAGGCGCGCCGCCCGCATCGCTGTCGGATTGCCTCTAGACTCGTCGGAGCCGTGGGAGGAGGAGGAGGAGGAGAAGGAGGAGGAGGAGGGAGAGGAGCATCAGCCCGCTCCGATGGAGGAGGAGCAGGCGGATGAGGAGGCGGAGCAGGATATGGCGTCGGATCCGGACTTCACCATGGACCAGGCGGACGCAGAGTTCGTCGTCGCTCAGGCGGACGAGATGGCGAAACAGCACGCCATTCTGGAGTCCATCCAAGATGAGACCTATGTGCAGGCCAACCGGCACTTCATCCGGCAGGAGCGGACGGCTACCGACTCTCTTTTCGTCGCACTCGATGCGGAGATGGATTCGGAGGCCGACGCGGAGGAGCAGGCGGAGACGAACACGGAGATAGTCTGACATCTCCTACGAGTAGTAGGATAGATGATCCATGTATTATGTAGACTTTTTATTATTACGAGGAATCCGGATGTGAACGAAGAAGATGCTCTTACCCTTGTTTCTATGGATTCTCTGCTCAATCGGAAGGCTACAATAACGACAGGGTCGAAAGTGGTCTCGTTGCCTTCTGTTTGGCGGCATCCGGGACGTGTGTGTGTGTTTTTCCTTGTGCGCTGCGTTTTTGTTTCCTTGCGCTGTACTGAGGTGTACAGTGCAGGAACAGGAGGCCCCGCGGTGCTGCAGACTGTAGCCGCGTTTGGATCCGAGGGAAGTCAGGGTGGCAGTACGCTCTGATTCCCGGAGGGAAGAGAACCCGATGCGTACCGCCAGTGCCATGGATTCTCTTGGACGTGCGCCGTTTCAAGCCTGCCAATAAAGCACAACCAAAAATTATTCACTACCACTACCTCTGCTTGGCTGTTATCTATCGTTCACGAGTGGGAATGGGGTTGATCAACAATTCCGGGTCCAAATCCTCTTGTTTCCGTGAGAAGAATGTGCCACATCATGACAGACACTAATTCTGCTACTATAATGTGTTCAATCTTCCGTTTCGAAAGAAAAGAAAGAGTATTACAGTAGCGCGCCATCGCATCGCGCGCACGGGCAGAGCTCGACTCGAGTGCCCCTGCCGCTGCTGCCGGCTTCCATGATTAATTTAAGTAACCTTGGCCTGGAGTAATCAATACAAAACCTACCACGCCTTGTTCCAGCTGGTGACACACGGTGCGGCATTTTACGCCATTAATAAACAAACAACACGGCCCCCGGACGCCCACGCGGGCAGTAATGATGGCTTAATTACTCGGGCGGCGCGTAAATGGGCAGATGCCTGCACCGTCGGGTCACTCGCCTAGACTGAAGCTGCGACGCCGGTCGCGCCCCTGCCTGCTGCTGGGTACTGATTGCGCCACTCGCGGGGGGCATCTGGCCTGGGAGTTGCGGGCCGCTGGCAAGCTCGCCTTTTTCTTGGTGCCATGCTGGAGTGCCGGTGCTGCGCGCGGTATATTTTGGTGCGTGCAGATCTGGGAATCGGCTGGTGCACACGCTCAATGATGGCGCCACTCCAGCGCCACCTACTTTTTCTGTTCTTGGCCCAAGCGCCTCTAGCCCTCTAGGATACGATAAAAGGCACCCAGAGAGGCGGCCCCCTTCCCTTTGGCTATCAGTCGGCACTCATTGCACACTACTACTACCTCAGCCAGGGATAAGAGAGAGATTTGCTATCATCTGAACCCCAGATCACGCAAGGTGTGCTCGCTGCTCATTGTGTCCTCATCATTATCGACCATCACAGATTACAACCGTGTTTGTAGTCTCGGCAATTCACCTCATATGGACGCACCATTTTGCATTACAACGCAGGAGGTCATGTCAATACTCGATACACTAGTACTATGACACATGTAGCAGTACTCCTCCTCTCCGTTTCAAAAAAAAAAAAAAAACAGTACTCCTCCTACTACGAACTAGGAATAGGTAGCCGTGCACAGGTCCGCTGCTAGTACCACACACAGCCGAGCCGATGGATCGTGGAATTACATCGTATCCGACCTGTACATTCCGGTACATGCATGCATGTGCGGCGCGCATGGGTGATGGCATTTCATTTCATTGCACATGGATGCCTGCGGCCATACGGGCCCAGACCCAGACGGGACCTGCTACAGAACGCGCGGGACGGGTAAAGGACGTATGTCACGTAGCCCCAGTGTTTCTTTCTCTTTCCCAGCCATGGGAGGGAACAGAAAAACGAACCGGCCGCACCCCCACGTGGGTGACCTCCGCCACCGCCGCACCGGTGCCATTAGGTTAGTCACTGCTCTGGTCGGTGCCGGAGGTCACCCATTAGTCACTGGTCTGGTCGGTGTTGTCGCCGGAGGAGTAATTGGGTTACAGGCATGAGTACTGTTCAGACAGTAGCTAAGGCAAACTTCAACGCGTGATCCCAAACCGATGTTCGTTTAGTCAGGATTTGATCCGTTTGGGGTGAGAAAACGTACGCCTATGTCTAGTTTGGATCGGTCTAGTGTCGAGACACTCAACGCGTCGTCGGGTTCCCAACTTATCAATGGTGGATGTAAATAAAAAACACCAAAAAAGCATGAAAAAACCAAAAAAAGGCATTGTAGAATAGCTTAAAACATAAATAACTTAATTAAACAGTCTGCCGTCATCACGACCCATGCACAATACTTAAGATGGAATTAAAAAAACATACAAAAGATAATGTGGCCGTCCGTGCGCTGCAGAAGTTGTCGTTGTCACCGTCGATGCCGTCGCAACCGCCGTCTTCAGGCGCCACCATCCTCGTCGTCGCCGGGTGCCGGTCTCCCGATACAGACGGCAGACTTCGACCTTGACGTAGGGCCGGAAACGTGGCACGGCCGCCGGACGGGAGATGAAGAAGGACGCCGGCGAGGTGGAGTGGCTGGTTGCGCTTCCAGACGAGGCGGATGACGACCCTGCCTTGCGGTCGTGCTTACACTTCTTGCCGGGGTGCCACTTCCAGAAGCCCATGGACGGCGGGGAGCGAGGTGGATGGCGACTAGGGTTTGGTGTTTCCGATGAAGAGGGCAAACGGGGGGATGTGAATGGTGACGGGAAGTGGAAGTGACAGTGAAAGTCCACGGCTTTCCAATAAAAAAGGACGTGGCCGGGACCGTCTAGGTGGCTGACTTACGGGCCCAACCACCCGTGTGCATTGACTAGGGTCGGTGGGAGGTGGTTGGACGGTCAACACGCGGGCCCGAGGCGGACGCCGAGAAGCCGCGTGACCGTTCGTTCGTTGTCCACACAACCACAAAGCTCGCTCAACTATGCGTCTGGATCGATCCGGACAAAACATGAACACAATTTTAAAATGGAAATACGCGTTGAGCTGGCTCATCTGTCTGTTTAGGTCAAATGAACACGGCCGGATCATTTAGGTTTGCGTTGTAGTTGGCATAAGCCGAGCTAGCATGGGTACAGGTCTTCTTTTTACTGGTACCGGCTCCTGGATAATCAGCTGGTAATATTTCTTCAGAATAGTATACAACTGCTGCTCCCGTACGTTGGGATGTATAGTTTGTAGGGAGCAAGAGACGGCTCCAACTAAGGTCAAAGACGACGACGACGACGACGACGACGACTACTACTACTACTAATACTAATAATAAGGCGGGGCATTTCTACAGATTTATTGTTCGTCCTCCAAAATTTCATATGTCGTGGTCCATCGTACATCATCGTTCGTCATCAGTCTTTTGCCTCGACACGTCAAAGTATATAATATAAAAGAGTTAAAAGAAATTGTCCAAGGATTCAAACCGGCGACCACCATAGTGCACAGCCCATGTCATGCCATCACAAAGAATAATCTGTTATGTTCATGCATAGAATGTTTATTTGTGGACGCCGATAACCATCATACGTGTGGTGAAAGCAACACGTGATTACATGACCCATGATCACAGATTGAGTCATGTCACTCCATGCATGTACAAGTGACGATATTGATGATCCAACAGAAATCTTTCGTTTTTTCAGTTTTTGAAATGTTTTATCTCTTAAATAAAAAATCCGATTGAAAACCGTTTTCATCGTTAAATCCATCGCGACGAGATCTTCGAAACTAGATCCCATATCGATATGTTTCGATGAACTTTTTTTTGGTTAAAAATTGTCATGTCTATAGTACATAAATTGCCATCATGATTACTGAAATTATCATGATATATTTCAACTATTTTTTCTTCTACATTTAAAGTAAATTTTTAACATGTTTTAAAAAAGGAAATGAAGAAACTAAACTTGCCATCATAAATTACTAAAATTTGCCATGATCCATGAAATAATTTTGACATGGTTCATAAATGAAAAAATCTGTCGTCAATCACTTTAAAAATGCATGGTCAATGACTCAAATTTGTCATGAACCATAAACTAAAATTGTCATGGTGAATTACTTAAATTTTCCATTATACATGCACTAAAATTTGCCATGGTTCATACAAAAAATATTTTCCATGTTCAAAATACTAGAATTGCCATAATCAAAATACTAAAATTACCATGGTCTATAAACTCAATTTGCCATTATGAATTACTAAAAAATGCCATGATCCATGAATTAAAATTGTCGTGGTTAATTACTAAAAAAAATCATGGTCAATTAATTAAAATTGCTGTAAAAAGTGGTTGAAATACAATGGTAGCTTTAAACCTAGAAGAAAAAACTAGATGGAATATGTCGTGGCAGCTTTATTGTAAACATTATAACAACTTCAATGTAAACATCATGTCAACTTTTGGTCCAAAGCGTCGAAACATATCAATATGAGATCTGGTTTTGAGGATCTCGTCAAGACAGATTTAACGATGAAAACAGATTTTTAATTGGATTTTTTATTTAAGAGATAAAACATTTTTAATTTCATAAACCAAAAAAAATTCGCTGATGTCATATGTTTGATGTGGCAAGACGGATGGTTATCGAGACATGTCGACCATGTTGCCTCGTGCAACACGTATAGGCATTATCATTTAGGTATTTGTAGGTTTATTATGCGTTGCTGGGCCTTCTCTTATTGACCCGTGGGCTTAATAGAAAGATATCACTGTCACGGGCTGGCTGCAACCACCAATTGTACGAGCATCCTGATGTAAAGTCACACCTCGATCTCTTGAACCAATTGCCATCGCTTAATATACAAAATTCACTTACAGTCTTTATATCTGCGCTGGTACCCACTTTAGTCTTGTTAGTTTCAAATACCCAAAATACGGTCTTTAAACTTGTCAAAGGGGTTCACCTATGATCCCTTATACGTCTTGGGATACATATTTGCTGAGTTGACGTTGACTCGACACGTCACCTGAGTAGCTGGAATAGTCAAGGACTTGAGGTTTATTTTTGCAACATTGCCACAATTTAAACTCGGCCTGCATCAGACACCTTCTTCGACCCCGTCACCTCCTCCGACCGACGTCGCTGCGGCGGTGGCAATCTGGCATCGTCCGCCTGCCCCCGTCGGCGAAGGAGCAGCAATGCGGGGCCAACGGCGTGCTCGACATGCTCGTCGCGAAGAAGCCGCTGCCACTGTGTTGTGCCAGGGTGGGAGCAGTGCGTGATAGAGAGATAGGAGCCTAAGGAGTAAGGATCGACCAATGGCAATGAAGCCGCTCCCACTGGGCTTCGGCGACGCCATGGAGACCACCTCTGGTCCTTCCAGGAGGAGCTCCAGCTCGACATGGAGCAGTGCGAGGGGCCGACTGTTGCAATCCGTCATGGAGGCGGGGTCCCTGCTACAGAACCTGCTCGTGGCCGGGCCGCTCCTGCGCTGGCACAATCCGCCGTCGGTGCACGCGCTCGACACACTCCCTGTTGGTTTCCCTCGCACGCCATCCGTAGCTTCCCGCACAAGGCGCACAACCGACCTCCCGTCCGTCTGGTCAGAGTCAGTGATGCTCGACGTGCACTGCGCGGGCGTCGTCGATGCCGGTTGGTTCGCCGATGCCGCTACCTGCTTTGTTGCGGCAAGAAGCAACTGGTGCACCCGGTCCCTCGCCTCGTCCCGCCACGGCCAACCCACATCCAAGTCTCTCAACTTCGATCTGCTGTCATCGCACGACACCCCAGGCCACTACCGCTTCCTGTTGTGCCCTTCAACATGCCACTGGCGCGCGCCCATTGTCACACCGCCGCGGGCCTCCTCTTCGACAGCCTGGAGTACCTAGATGTATACAAGCCCGCGGATGTCCCCTACTCAGCGTTGAGATCTGGCACCCACGCGCCGGCAAACTGGCCCGGCCCATGTCGCCTCGTTCGCTCGATCACGCTTGAATGGTCAACTTTTGACTTTTGAAAAAGGGAAACAATAAAAAAATCTGAAAAAAATCAAAAACATCCGTGAATTGAAAAATGTCCACAAATTTTGAAAGGAAGTTCACAAACTTAACAAAAATCACGAATTTGAAAAAAAAGTCCATGCATTTTGAATAAGTTCATCGAATTTGAAAAATATCATAAATTTTAATAAAATTCGTCGGATTTGAAAACAAATCACAGAATTAGAAAAAGTTCACCGATTTTGTGAAAAAGTTCATCGATTTTGAAAAAAAGTTCCTCGGTTTCTAAAAAAGTTCGTCGATTTTGATAAAAATTGAATATGGGAAAATCATTCATCAATTTTGTAAAAACGTTCACAAATCTAGAAGGTTTATCAATTTTGGAAAGAAATCGTGTTTTTTGAAGAAAAGCAGGTGTTTAGCAAAAAGAAAAACGTTGGAAGAAAAAGCTAAAAGAAGAGAAAAAGAAAAAAGAAAAATACTGAACAAAACCATTCCAAGAAATAAGAAAAGGAAAGAAAGGAAAGAAGGAAGGAAAAAGGTCCATGTATACCCAATTAACAAGGTGAGGTGACCGGGTGGTTAGTGCAGCGCGGACATAGAAGCAAGATCGCCGGTTCAAACCACACCCTTGCACGCTTAAGGTACCATTTAGGAATTTACAATCAACAAATAGATGGTAAAAAACAAAGGAGAGCAGCACCATCATGTTTGGAGTTAATTAAACAGATGAGCTGATTAAAGGATGGATTGTGGGCTGGATAGAGTATTTAAACTAGTTGGCTAATTAAAGAAAGCATTGTGGGCTTGGATAGAGTATCTTTAAAAAAAATGGATGGAGCAAATTAAAGGAAGGATTCGGGGCTGGATAGAGTATTTAAAAAAATGATGGTAAGAAATTAATGTGTGCATTTCTTCTAGACCTTGGCATGCCCCTTCCAGCCACCGTCCTGATGTTGTGTTGTTCAATGTTTCGGTGCATGGGACAACTAGCATGTTCTTGGTGGAGCCGGATCCTCTAACATTGTGAAGGAATGTCATGGTGCTACAGTGCTATCCTTGTGTAAAATGAAGAAGGAATGTTAGGAACTATTAATAAGTTGGTTACTGTTGTCAATTACTGTAGATACAAAAAAATAATTAAAATTAATGTTATTTCATCATCAACTTGTTTGTATGTAATTACTATGAATATACATAATAGGTTTGTAATTTAAAAATTAATTTAAGTCATTTTAGCCTTACTCGTATCGACTGAAAGTAGGCAAGTTAGGGTATTGTAGCTTCTCTAACATTCCTTCACAATGTTAAAGGATCCAGTTCCCTTCTTGGTAGCGAACTGACGCTATGAGACGTTGTGTTTGCACATAAAGCAAAAATCTCCTGTTGTAATACATAGACATGTTTGCTAGTATGTGTAACAGAAGTTATGAATATAAGACTCTACTAGAGTTGTTTCTAAAGGAGAATGACCCTAAAATAAGAGATAACGCGGGCCAGAGGATTGGGAACCCGACCCTCTTTTTCCAAAGAAAAACGTCAAAGAAAAGCTTGCACCGTTCCTTTGAAAATGGAGGGAGTAATTTATAAGGTTCATGTACATTGGAATATTAGGTGGGTTGATAGTCGGGATGGATTCTCTTGAAGATATTAAATTGATCAAAGATCGCGACATTGACAGATCGGTATACGTTTTTTTGTTTCTAGGAGGAATAGATAGGGATTGATGGAATTGTTGATTGTATTGCTTGAGCCTCATGGGCATATAAATAGGAGTACATGATTGTCTTGGAGTACAAGTCAAGGCAAAACAAATCCTAGTCTATCTTACGTTTTCTAAATAACCACGATACTCAACATCCCCGTGCAGTCACACGGTAGCGACGCATACGGTGAAACTAGAAAAGAATCCAAAGGTAAGCCAACGAACATCCTCCCACAATCGTAATGGGCGATGCATCGCGGAAGTCGTGACCGGACTGGAAACCGACGAGGTTGCTCAAGTAAAGCGGCAACCATTTTTGCCGATGTCGAGGTAGCCGAGAGCGTAGGATGGTATAGCCATGGTCGAGGTAGCCAAGAACGCCGTGGTCGATGTCGAGTCGGGGTGCTGGTGTTGAGGTAGTCGCCATGGAGCCACGGGCGCAAAGAGGCGCCGAGTTAGTCATGGGTGTAGTGGTGTCGAAGTAGTGATGCGCGGGAAGAAGACGTTGTTGACGACACATCGCACCGGGTTTGCCAAGCCCGGGGACACATCGTGGATGAAGGCACGCATTGGTGTTGCCAGCACCGAGCATGCGTATACAGACTGAGGCGATGTTGACGATGCACCGCTCCAGGCTTGCCAGGCCTGGAAACACATCGGGGACGAAGGCACGCGTCGGTGTTACCAGCACCGGGCATGCGTAGACGGGGACCTGCACAAGCTGGTACACCATGTCGAGGTGGCAAACAGAGAAGGACTCAACGACGGTTGCGACGCAAATCGGCGTGAGGCCGATGTCCCTCGCGGTGTTCGGAGTACATGAAGTGGTCGCGATAGATGACGGCGACGCTGACGATGAGCTGGTGCTCCACGAAGACGAAGGGGGTGGATGGGCGGTGCAGCCCGGGTGAGCGAGTGGCAGCGACGCCGAGGAAGTAGAGTGGCGGCAGCGGCCTGTGGAGGCGGCGACAGCTAGGTTAGAAGCGCGACAGCGATGATCGAAGTAGGCGAGGAGAACCCAATAGCGCGACGAAGACCGGCGCGGACGGTGGCATTCCCGCGCCAAGGGAGGCGGCGTGACGCATACCACGTGAAAGTCGACGCGCGGGCACAATGGAGTGGATCGCGTGGTGTAGCACTACGACCCGAAGGGGCGACGCAACAACGGCGTGTGGGTCGGGGCGACGGTGGGAAGGCCCCATGGCAGCGGCATTGATCCCATGTCGTGGCATTACGGCCCGAAGCGGCGACGCATCGACGGTGCGCGAGTCAGAGCAGCCATGGGGACGGCCTCGGGGCGGCGACGCGGACCGCGTGCCGTGGCTCTACGGCCCGAAGGGGCGACGAAGCGGCGGCGCGGACCGCGTGCCGTGACTCTACGGCCCGAAGGGGCAACGAAGCGGCGGCGTGCGAGTCGGTGCAGCAGCAGGGATGGCCTCGGGGCGGCGATGGGGACCGAATGCTGTGGCGCTACGGCCTGAAGGGGCGATGTAGTGCCGGCGCACGAGTCGGTGCAGCCCCGGAGAGAACCACGGGTCGGCGGCGATGCGGCCCGAAGGGGCGAGAGCGGCGGCCGTTGCTCGATCGACGGAGGAGCGCACGGAACTCAGGAACAATCTTCACAGGACCTGCGGAGGCACGTGCAAGTGATATGTCTCCAACTTATCTATATTTTTTATTGTTTCATGCTATTATATTATCAATCTAGGCTACTTTATATACAATTATATGATATTTTATATCATTTTTGGAACTAANNNNTTAACCTAGTGCCAAGTGCTAGTTGATGTTTTCTGCATGTTTTTGATTTTCCAAGAAATCTGTACCGAACGAAGTCCAAACGCTATGGAACTTTTTGACGATTTTTTTCTGGACAAAAGAGACCGAGGAAGCTTCGAGGCCAGTCAAGAAGCCGCACGATGAGGCCAAAAGGCACCAGGGTGCACCCGAGGG
>CBMN011744313.1:0-12594 GCA_000582825.1 Hordeum pubiflorum | reverse complement strand
TTTCCTAATCCTACTCATAGGATTTGAAATGCATGTCATCTCATTTCCTATAAGTTTCCTATTCCTATGATAATCATATCCTATGAACCAAAGGAGGCCCAAGGCCACCCACCACAACACCCCTCACTGCCCACACGACCAAGTGGTGCAACCATCACCGCCCTGTCAAAGAACCAACTAAATAAATATGTTTGTATTCCTACAAATTAAAGGATTCTAGGAATTTTTCCTAGAGGAATGTATCCTGTAGAATTCCTACAAAATTCCTTCAACCAAAGAAGGACTAAACTGAATACTTGCAGCAAGAAAAAACAAAACACATATAACTACTACCTTGATAGTCCAAATCTACCACTGTGGTACCTTCTTTTCAATTGCTAACGCCAAAAATCGTGAAAGACATGCCCAATGTCAAACCACGCCAATATAAGATGAATATTGCATTAAAATGTTGAGTGTTTACAAGTAAATTCAGCATGAGCTACAGCTCCGGCATAGCAATGTTGTCGATAAAAAAATTACTCGGGTGTAGTCATAACACGACACAGTAGAATAACACACTTGGTTGTGCCATCAAAACTTTTCTCTCGTGATAAGGGGGGAGACCAGCATGCTTCAGCATGTTCTGCATCAGCACTGGACTTTCCTCACTTGTATGTGGTGGGTAGATTCGTCTCTCCAGATCGACTGCGACCCGCTCTGAACCAGGGTGACATAGTCCCCTTCATTCATGTATTTCGCATCCTGTCAAAATGTCCAACAAACCAACCGTTGGTCAGAAAGAAACTTAGGGCTTTAGAAAACTGAACTTCATGACAAACCAGCATGTTTATTGTCGGAATAATGATAAAAGGTTGACTTTGTGAAGCACGTGGACTTACCAGCAAGCTGGTGATTGCTCTTGAGAAAGTCTCTTCCGCGTCATCTGAGAACTCCATGAGAATAGGAACCACGCCCTGATAGAGTGCCAGCCGTTGCTTCACTCGTACTCTGCAACAACAGTGGAATGACATCATCAATACTCCAGAGCATCTATTTCCCATTCTGATCATTTATCTGAGTGGATGCTAGGTATCACGGATCAATGCAAAACCTACTCCCATGGTAGATTTCACAAGAGGAAAGCACCGTGGTTATTCTTTGTCATGGCATGGTTAAACAGCACAAAAGAACTTACTCATTTGTGAATGCATATATGGTGGACGAAGGACGGTAGTGGCTCAGAAGGACAGCCATGGAGCCCACACGTGTAAACACAATGATCGGTGTACGAAGGGTGTTTGCCATCATCGTAGCATGAGATCCGAACATTTTACTTAATTGGCTTTTGCAGAAGTCATCATTGAGCAGCGCCTACAGGAATAATCATGAGAAAACATGGGTTAAAACAAAAGGTGTAAGATAGTTGGGGTCTAAGTAGTAAACACCAAATAGAGCAGAAGGCGCCATATAGTGGGTTGAATGAGCAGCAACTGGAAAAAGGGGATCATACCTTTGGACGTGCAACAAGACTGGGAGCTTTAGTTGGGTCGTATAGGCTGGATTCTGTTCTAAGTGCCACAGTGTGCATCACCTTCACTGCCTTCAATGGGTACCTAAACACATGAAGAAGCACAGATGTAAATCCAAGGCAATGTTATAGACCAATGTAAATCTGTACCCTCTAGAAATTCTTCTGTGATTGCTTAATTCATAAACATGATAACACGAATAAAAGGGATTTAAAAGCTATGACACGTTAAAACTTACTTCCCATGGGCAGTTTCACCAGATAGCATAATGGCATCAGCAGCTTCCCGAACAGCAATGGCTATATCAGAGACTTCAGCCCTTGTTGGAGTTGGATGATCTATCATGCTTTCTAACATATTTGTTGCAACAATTACTGGTTTCTGCATGCTTCGGCATGTTCTGATGATCTCCTCCTGTAAAGGTAAAATAGTTGCAGTTTAAATGCAACTGATGCTTGGATGCATTTTAGGCATATTAAGAAAAGGTACAAAAGGATGAATATATTTTTATCCTCTAAAATTTATATAGACATGCTCTGATAAATGCAGCGAGTTTTTTAGTCTCACCTGTAGTAAAGGAACTTCCTCAATTGGAAGTTCAGCACCAAGATCTCCACGAGCCACCATTGCCTATGAACATTTCAAGAGTTCAGCATTTAGCAGTAATAAATCAGTACACTAAGGTCTCAAATTATATATTTTTTCGTTATGACAAACATAAGACCTGCATGCAGCATATGCAGGATAAATCTAGACTTAAATAGACCGATGGAATTCATACAATATAAGAATGATGTGTTTGAAGTTTCAATAAACATGCTCAACTACTCACTCATAACAGCTATCTAAGGAAATGTACATGTGGGAAGGAGTTGCTACTTGTTTTAATATGAATAAACTGATACATGCAATTTTAGGGCCTTACCCCATCTGAAGCAGCAATAATGGACTGGAGGTTTGGGATTGAATCAGCACTCTCAATTTTTGGAATAACATGTATATCCGCATTAGCACCTGGGAATTGAAAGAGCAAAGAAAATATTGAGTAAGCTCCCAATATAGATATCCAGGACTTCCATAGACTTCCATAGATGATAGAGAACATTACTTTTCAGGTAAGCCTTGAGTTCATGAATAACTTTGGCATCCTTCACAAACGAAACAGCATAGAAATCAACACCATTTTCAACACCAAACTTGATATCTTCCCAATCCTTCTCTGTTGGGGCAGAAGCATGTCATGTCAGGATTTGTGCACAACTATGTGACAATTGAACATGTTGAGGAAGAAACCAATTAACCTGTTATAGATGGCAGAGTTGCGCTCTTTCCACGCACATTAAGGTGGCGCCTTGATTTCAACTCCCCACCATCGACTACTACACACTTGACTGTGTCAGCTGTTTTCGACTTCACAGCAAGCGACATCATTCCTCCTGTTAACACAAACAATACAATAAAAGTTTAGTAACTAACATTCTGTATTGTTTACCTGCAAACAAGACAAATTCATTTTAAAAGATAGCCAAATAATCTCATAGAATGGAGAGTAGAATTCCCTCTGATTCACAGTATGAGTAGTCTAAGACACACCACACTCTACAAAGTAACACATCCACAATAATTCTCTAAAACAATATGTTGCTCCCTATGCCGATAAGTATTTCTATATTGATGCTCAAAACCTAAATAGTGGCACAAAATTTAAAACAGCTAATATTATGAAATAGTAGGATTAGACTGCACAACAACATAATTTTAATCAGAAACAGTTGTAGAGAAAATACGAGGGCAATCACATGCTTTGAAGAGAATTTAATCATCCACATAAAATTATTAGCTAAATGGTAACAGGCCAGTCCTCACCATCCACCAACAGTATGTCACCAGCTTCAACATCGCTTATGAAGTCATCATAATTCACGCTGACAGTATCTTCAGTGCTCACCCCTCTTTTAATCGTGAAATTGAACTCTTGACCTTCCGCGAGCATGATTGGCTCAGGAACATCCCCACTTCTCACTTCCGGACCCTGCATCACTAAACCTTAATCATCTTAACGCATTTGACTGCTGCATTTAATTTAATGAATTCAATCATGACATACCTTTGTGTCGAGCATAATAGCAATAGTATTGCCATCAGTGTTCTGTGCGTTGTACTCCTTCACCAAATCAATCACTTTTTGGTGTGACTGGTGGTCACCATGGGACATATTCATACGCGCAACATTCATTCCAGTCTCTGCAAGCTTCCATATCATCTCACGAGTGTTGGTGGAGGGGCCTATGGTGCAGACTATCTTTGTCTTCCTCCGGGGAGTCACATCCACTGCTTGTGAGGTGGCGTCAGTACTGACATCATTATTGCTCTGCATGCAAACAAGATAAATCTGTCACTGAATGAACCACATGTTTCGAAGGCTAAATCTCTCATCGCGTTTAGCATATTGCAAAGCAAAAGTAGCAGGGAAACAAATGGGTAGGTTGTTAGCTAAACAATCCAGAAATTTCTCAGGAACTGCCGAAGAGGTTGAATTGCCTAGGAATTGGAAACCAAACATTTCGAGCCCAATAATCATCAGCCACCATTTTTCAAGTTCGGATTGCTTTTTTTGGTTTACACTAGTTGTAGTCAGATCAGACATCAGAGCAATATGAAAGGAGCATGCAGTTCTCCGAAAGTAATGTGGTGGATATGAGCAGATCAAAAGCCCTATACGGCGAGGCTACCACAAGCTGGAACAGATCACGTTAAACACTGCACTCGGGATCAGAACATCGAGCACTAACAAAGTGCGCGGCAAGGACGACTCCACGACGCTACAAGCACAAACAAACTAATCCCAGCAAGACAGGAAACGGCGAACCCAACCGCGGTGCTCGGGATCAAAATCGCCGAACACTGCAAGAGCGGGGGCCGACCAGGCCAGCCGCCGGCTCGAACGGCCCGCATCGAACGCCGAGAGCATGAGGACAGTCTCCACTCAGCGCACATGGTGGAGCAGCACCAGGGAAGCAGGAAGAAGCGCGCGCGCAGCAGGGACGGAGAGAGAGACGGCGGACGCTCACCAGAGCGGAGAGGGAGCCGTTGGTGCCGACGACGGAGAGATCCGCCGCCACCTTCTCGGAGGCGGAGGTCCGCAGCACGCGCGCGGCGACCGCCCGCCTGGGCTGCGGGGGCGCCACCACCGTCGCGGCCGGCCTGGGCGCCGAAGCCACGCGCGCCGTCGCGGCGAACCCCCGCACCATCTCCGCCGCCGCCGCCGCCGCCATTGTTTGGAGGGACGCCCCGCGGTTCGCGCTAGAGACGGGAGGGAATAGGGAGGGAGCTGGTGGTCGCGGAGGGGAGGGAGGGAGAGGCCGCGGGCGAGGCGAGGGTTAATGTTGGGACAGGCGAGGGGAGCACCGCCCGTTCCCTCCGTGGGCCGGGCCTTTATACGCCGGAGGGGTGGGGGGGTCGGATGGCCCGGAGGCCAGGCGGGCGCAGCGGCGCGGTCCATACGATGCGCTCGTCGCCTCGGTTCCAACGCCCAAGAGAACCGGAGACTCGCGTGCCTGCCTGCCTGCCTGGCACGAACCAGTTTGGGGTGGGACCCGCTGGGCGCAGCGAGAATGGTGGACCGGCTGTTTTTTAAACGTCTATATTTTGTACACGTACACGCAACATTGCACATGAGTCAAGTCAAGCGCACCTCACACGTTGTTAATTTTTCCTCGCTAATGTTATTATTGCTCTTATTATCGAAAACAGGGTTACGGTCAGCGGCGCGGCCACCGGCCTGACCAAAACAAGCTAGCTCCTGACCTGGACCGAGGACAGGTTCCTGCATCTCGCAAGCCGAATGTTTTTTTCTTCCTTTTTGCCAACCCTCAGAAGCGTGTTAAACCATGAATGGAGGAGGTTGCGGCTCATGATTCCGACGCTTAAGTATGATGCAGCCGTTCTCCCCGATTACAGTTGAGGTGCAAGCAAGCAAGCACAATAATACCGTCAACGCATGAATGCCACACACACACGGGTGTGCCGAATAAATCAGGTAGCCTTTTCATGAAGATATACGTCAACTTTCCTCTTCTCATCACAAGAAAAGGATACGTAGGTAGATTTCACGTCAAGAGAAGAAGAAGAACTGTGACGAGTGCTACTCGTATCTGAACCCAGTCCGTACCAGTGTCCTCCGATGCGTACTGATTGGCCCCACTGGTCGGTACGCTCAGCCAGAACGGCGGCGTGCGCGGACGGAGAGGAATATGCCACGCGAGGCGGATCCTGTTTGGGGGGATGGGCGGTCGGGGACTTCGTGGGCGCGCGCGGAGACGGCAATGTGCGCGCCCGACAACGCAGACAAGGACGAAATTGGCCGGAGCGAGTTTTCTTTTCCGAACGAAAAACAGCGATGACAAATTGACTAGAGCTCGTCTGCGTGCGTGCGTGCGGAGCGAGGCAACGCAAGTAAACGTTCCCGTCAGGCGATGTGGACGGAGAAAACGATGACAAAGATCCATCTCCCTTTCCTGCCTGCCTCCATCGCTACCTTGTTCAAAGAAAAAGGAAAAAAAAGGAGGTGCACTCCTGTTTATCTCAGCCTGTCGAGTCCAGGCGTATGGTTCTCCGAGTTTGGGCGTGAGATCTGAACCGCCTCGCCCAGGTCGGCAAGCATGTCTCACGCCGAGAGAACAGCGCGCGGCAATTTCCTCCTCGCGCAAAGAACTGGCGGCGCTGGCGCAAAATCAATCTGCGCCACCAAAATTTACTCTATTGTGTAACTTATTTTTTTTTTAAAACGGAGGCAAAAGTTCTGCCTCATCTCGATAATAAAGAAGAAGTATCGTGTAACTTTCCAATGTTATGGGAGATGCAGGACGAGCAATAATAAGACACGTCAATGCGCACGCCGCTTGCTCGTCGGTTCATCGGTTCTGACTCGATGGCAGATGAATCCCAGGACCAACAAGACCAATGAATAAACCCCGGCTAATACAAAAAACACAGTCAGGCCCGTGCTGATTATTCTGATGTGTACACAACGTAAATTGCTTTTGTTTTCGTTTTCTCGGTCACAAGAGAACGCACTTCACAATCAGGGTGGCACCTCCTAAGGGACAACAGAAAAAAGGAGCGGGCAACAACGCTCGCCACCGTCCGATACAGGTTTCAATGCCGGTAGAGGAGAGGTCTCATGTCAGCTCTATAGACTTGAAGGAGAACGCAAAACGCTCTGCTCACGTGATCAAGAGTCGACTCCAAACGGAAGAACTGCGGCCGCGACTGCCCTCCCCTCTTCGTTCAGAATATTATAGGTCGAAGCCGCATTCCTCTGCAAACAGATATGGGTCATGATGCACATTTAGATCTAGCAGTTTGCATCACAGTATCGAAGTTTGTCTCTGGAATTGAGATTTTCAACATAGATGTTATGTTGTACATGAAGGGGAGAAATGCATTTGATCTTTACCGAATCGATGGCCTCCAGTTTCATCCCAGTTGACCGAATGAACTTGCGCAGCTCAGGACTGACTGGCTGGACGTATTTCCCGCAACCAAGAATTAGAATCTCTGGAGAGACACGGTATATTGGATGTTAATGACCTAATAACGCTAATTTGGTTCAGAATACAAACAACAGAACTGTCAACCCCTGGACCCCTGAGGAAATATTGTTAATTTTTAACAATGAGCTTGGATAAACTACTAGAGCGACATGTTGAGCCACAACACGGAAGTGAAAAACAGATCGCAATATCTTGCGCACGTAAACAACATCCACTTTTGAATAAACATGGAATGCCCACCCTTGGGAACCATCCTCATTAGACATGATAACATTAGCATAAGAAAATGCCATGTAGAGCGTAGGGCACTGGCTAAGATACCTGGGATTGGGTGCACAACTTTGAAGATTGATAAACTGCATTATTGAAGGAATATAAGTTGTCAGTAAATAACAAACAAACAGGAATAGGTCCAACAGCACTACTGCAAACAAATGGTATCACATGGTCTAATAGAATCATTGCTCAAGACATATATACAGCAGATAGTACATTACTGTGCAAAACATTTACCTTTCAGCAGTTATATCCGCAAATGTTTTGGGTGTCCAGGTCATTATCTTGTTTTCTACTATCAGCAAGCTCCCTTCATACTTTACATTGTTAATCTTGAATCCAGTGTCATCGTAACTGCAGAACATTTCAGTCATCTGATCAAATACACAAGTTCCACAGAACTAAATGAGATAGTACAATGAAATTTTCTTCAGAACAGTACACACAACTCAAAGCATAACAAGAGAAATCTAAGCCCCAAGTCATGGCAAAATTCAAGTACGTCCTGAATGACTGTTTTTGACAATTTTGGTTACTCTTGCCAATTGCATATAAGCGAGGCTGACACGATGATTCTCGGGAAAGGAAACCAAAGTTAGCAAATTAACAGGGATTTAAAAAAAAATCCACTATATGTTGTCCTATCCACCCCTCATGACAGTTGTGCAAAGTGATTATTATAAGAGAAAATGAGAAACCGATGCATCTCTCCCAGGTTTATATCGAATCTAAAAACAAGATCAGTACAAGGCCAAATCATACTATGCAGCTTAACAAGGAAAACATATACAGTTAAACCTCCACGTGACAGCCTTACTCATCAGACGATTAAAATAATGGTTCCCAAAATCAGACATGTATATAAATCTGAGGTTTTGAATGCCCAAACCACTGAATGTTTTTCTCATGCATATTTGCTTCCAGCTACCGACGGCATTTCTGTTTGTTTTCCTTATCATTCAACCTGTCCCCGACACCCACAGGATAAGAACTAAGACACCATTTTTCACCTAGCTAATTTCCTTTTGGCTTTCTAAATAACACTCCCTCCGTTCACAATATAAGATGTTTTGGATATTTCAATATGGACTACGTACGGACTGAAATGAGTGAACAAACACACTAAAACGTGTCTATATACACCCGATTCCGAAAAAAGTTAGAACATCTTATATTTGTGAACGGAGGGAGTAGGGTGTAGTGGTCTTCCTAAAACAAGAGTAATTTGAGAGGCAAAAATGACTGTTTGCAGCCAAAAAAAATTCGCTCAAACATGTTGTGTTCCCCTTCATCCAACCAAACAGGGGATTGATTCACTTTTGTTGAAGTTAGTGGTCAAGTCTCAGAAATTATTCATTGCAGTACATGAGTACAGCACCAATTTCAGATTCCTAGCAACTAAAGGATAAAAAGAAAAAATGGCAGCTGCATCCCTTTACTTGCAAGCAACAATACGAGTTAACTACCATATATCAAGATGATGACGTCTAATCAAAACCTTTTCACTCTCACTACACATGCTAGAAAATGTCACTGAATTTCGTGATATGAATTATCAGCATATGGCTCTAAAGCATTCGTCTAGTTTAATCCTGCAAACCGCTAGGATTAGTAGGTAGAACAAGAGTAGCTACAGGCTACAGCACTCCTGTGGGCAGTATCTTGTTAGAGGAAAAGAACATCAGTTTGTAACGAAACTTCCGGGCACTGATCAACCACAGGACCCTTCAGATAATTTTGTAATTAAACTTCCAGATACTTCAGATAATCTTGCTATCGCACAGCAAAAGCTGAAAACAATTGAAATGGAACGGGGAGGATGTAAGGAGAGATTACGATTGGAAGCGGAGCTGGTCTTCGGGGACGGTGTCGATGAGGTTGATCTGATCGTAAAGCGAGAAGGTCCTCCTGATCAAGCCAAATCCACGTCCCGGTCAAATCAAATCCAGCACGCATCCCCTAGGAAGGAGAGAAGGGGGGAAGCCGACGCGTACCTGAGAGACGGGAGGTGGCGGAGCCTGGGAGCGTTGGAGTTGGAGATGGAATCGCTCCGCAGCGACCTCACCAGCGTCGCCAGCGCCTTTTGCCCCCGCGCCGCCGCCATGTCCTCCTCCTCTTCCTCGCCGCCGGTCGGTGGGGGCGCGTCGTGTTCTAGGGGGGTTCGGGAGTTTTGCACCAACCACCTCTGGAATGTTTCGAATTGCGAATGGCTCCTTAGATGGACAGCCCACATGGCCCATGTTGCATTTGACTGGGCTGGGCCTCGAATTGTTCCGAGGCTGCGGTGTGCGACGACGACGACGACGACCAGGAGATGGCTGCGGCGGCGGGGGGCGGCGGAGGAGCGAAGGCGACGGTGGCGGAGCAGATAGGGCAGGCGGTGCAGTCCACCTCCAACCTTCTTCAGCTCATGGAGCAGTCCTCCCCTGCCCAGGTCTCCCTCCCCCTCTCTTCCTCTCGTCCTTGTCTGTTTCAGCTGGCTACGAGCTCCTTGCTGTCTCGCATCCGTTTGGATGTGATCGAAGAGCAAGAGCAACAATTTGTCAAATCTGGGAAATCTTGACAGAAATTAGGTGCCGATTCATGCAGAATGTTTATTCAGGTGCCCCCAAGGGTGTGAATCTTGCCATAGATGTGGTAGTTCCTCCTTGCAATTAGGTTTTGAATGAATTTTCACGCTATCTATTATGATTGCTTGCTAGTTAATCTGTTGATCTTGTAATCTATACTCCCCCCGTTCCTAAATATAAGTCTTTTTTAGAGATTTCAATATGGACTACATACGAGCAAAATAGGTGTAAACATGTCTATATACATCCGTATNNAGTCTGTATTGAAATCTCTAAAAAGACTTGTATTTAGGATCGGAGGGAGTAATATGTTGGGTCAAGACCACATTGAACATTTTATCGACATTTATCTAGTAGTGAGAGCTTTGATTTGCATTGAGAAAGTTGCAGAAATGCTGATCTGGAGTGTGCAGATGCAGTATGGTATTACAGTTCTAGATTATCTGTATGCTTTTATTCTTGTCCAGATCTTGTGGAGCTTAATCAATTAGATTTCTAGTGGAAGTCACCCTGATTGCGATATCCTTCTGTCCCCCAAAATACCGAAGTTACAAGCCTACAACTACAAATATGCCAGTTCACTGAATTCAGGAGTCTCAGTATATTTCTGACTTGGGGTCTGTGTCCAGAATTAATATTTTGTGTATCATTGTGCTAACACAGGGTCCTTTTGGTCACAGGTCCACTTGGCTAAACTCCCTATGAATCTCTTGGCAAAAGCATCTCTTACAAAGAACACAGAGCAAGTAAAATGTCATTTTGCATTGATGTGATATTATATCCCTGTAATGTAGCTATTAACATTTGTATCCTATTGTATTCTAGGTGCTACAACAGCTACCTAATGTAATTTCTTCCTTGGATGCTTTTATGGACAGTAGTTTGCAAAGGTGACTTTCTGAACTTCATATCATTTACACAGTCATCTTGCTAGTAATATTCTAAAGCAACTGTAGCTTTTCCAAAGAGCTTCTTTAACCAGAATTTATTCTCTACATATTTCTACCGCATGGTTGGTACTTTTCCTCTTTGTCACCTGTGGTTACATCATTTTTTAAACTATGCAGCGCATCCCAAATTAAGACTGTCACTCAACTGTTGTCAAACATGGAGAGCACCCAGCTCAAATCTATTTTGCCTGCCTCTCGATTACAGAAAGATCAAAAGAATACTGAGCCTGGAGAACTCAGGGTTGACTGATGAGTTGACTGTGGCTTATGCAAAAAAGGTAGTTTAGTTCTTTCTTCTTTGGGTCACCTCTTATTCTTGTTTTTGGTGCATAAATGCATTGATTTTTTTTGCAAATTATCTCCAATTGAAAATCTTTGCTAGTGTTTAAAAATCAACGTGATTGAAAGCAAACTAAAAACTAGCTTTGGGTTGTTCATGAAATTTGCTTGGTCAATCATCACTTCGTCACTACAATTGACATGTTTTGGTGATTGCCTAAAACTCAGAATTTTCTAGTTTTTTTCAGTCGGCCTACCGTAATCACTTTAAATCACATATTGTTGTATTGGATGTGGACCATCTATTTCTTTACTGTGCTGGGCAGTAGGCACAACGTCATGCCTGAAATTGTGTCTGAGAATCGTTTGGGGTTAATGCTAACTACAAAATGTGGAACTAGTAAATATCTAAGCATTACTTGTTTTTTCCCCATGTTTGCCCTACCAAAAATGTGGCTGGCCAAAATTTTGGTTGAGGTTTTGCACGCCCATGAATTGGCCAACATTGTCTAGAAACAGGAACTTGAATTGCGAAAGAGCATTGGCATGCCAAAAAGTTGGCAATCATCCAAACAAGGACCAATGTTTTTTTTTTTATGTGAACAAGGACCAATGTTTTGGCCATGACCAAAAATTCGGTAGGGTAGACATTGGTGGCAATCCAAACATACCCTTAAACCTGCACGAAAAATGAACTCATATTTCTTTTGCAACCTTTTTGTTGGCGTGCGGAACCTTGTATCTCTTTTTCTTTCAAACGGAGGGTTTGCTTCATCTAAAAAAAACTTGTTCATTTTTTTCCATTTCTTAGCAGATCTTGGCATCTCCAAAGCCTAGGCTCAGCTGACTTCTGCTGGAGAACAAGGTAGTAACTGAAGAATTGTGGTTGTCAAGACTCAGGTGGCGGGTGGCGCTGGAATGTGCAAAGGGCCCTTGTTGCTTACTGGTGTTTCGAGGCGACGAGATCTACATAGTGCGCTTAGGGTTACTTCTTTAAACTTTAGACTTTGGTGTGGGTTCTGTAGAACTATGAAACCATTATATACGTGCACTGTGGTTTGGATGGCTCGAAGCAACGAACATGTTGTCACTGTCATAATGCTTACTGCAAATTCTGTTGATTGGCTTCAGTGCTAATTAAGACACATAGTGTTGACCCTTTTCATTTAGATGTAAAAGAAGATACGATGACATCTGATATTGCAATGCCAATGTCCAATGCAATGGTTGTGCCTCCGGTGCTGCAGGTGATGCCCGAGCTTCAAGTACTATGTGTCAGCTCTGATTCGCCACTATCAGTGAAGCACACGATGGTGGACAGACAGGCAAACACGTGTGAGGGACATGATTCAACCTTGACATGTGAGCTACGTGAGGTGAACTCGCCTGGCCGTTCAGATGTGGCTTCGGCACCCGTTTCACCCCCATCAACAGATAAATCCAATGCTCTATT
>CBMN011744311.1:0-12385 GCA_000582825.1 Hordeum pubiflorum | reverse complement strand
TCATTAAAACTGATTATTAAAATTTAAACTGATACAAATTATTCTAACTTGGTGGAGTCCTGAAATTGGGCTGCACCTCCGCCGTCGTGCCCATATCAGAACTGAAGCCCCAATGGGAGTGAGCTTCTAGGACATGTAAAAGGAAACTCCAGTGAGCTGGCTGGTTTGATAAGCTTAATCCTGTCCTAGCCCCTTTAATCTTTGAACGCGATCATTTTCTCTTACCATGTTCCACTTCTGAGAGTGTGGAAATTGTAAAGCTTGTTTTCAGCTTTGCTGTTTTCTGCAGGTAAATCAGTGATTTGGAATGTTTTTCCGAGCTGAAGCAGATAAGTCTTGGAGCTGGATAATAATAATCTTTTAGGGATATGCTCCAACCAAGGGAAGCTGATGTGCCTGCACTCTTTGTTGTGTTTATTGTACTTCCGGTGATAGCATATTTTCTTCTTGGGAGATGGCATGATTCTGTAAGTAAGAAAACAAGAGTAGGTGTGCTTGGCCAGAAAGCTGCAGAAGAAGCCTTCAAAGTGGAAACAATGGCATGCCCAGATGTTATATTGCCAGGACCGTCTCTGAGACCCATTCCTTATTTGAGATCTGTTCCTTCTTTAAGATCCGAATACCACGAGTGTGCTACTTGTTGTGGCCCTGCAAAGACTAGGTGCTCCAGGTGCAAATCTGTTAGATACTGGTAAGATTCTGACCTATTATTCTCTGGTACTAACTTAAACTCCAAAAAATCGTGTACACACAAATAGGTGTATGAATCTTACTTTATTATCTGCTGTTTATTTATTATAATGATTTCATTTCTGAGAAAGAACTGTGGTACCTCAATTATGTCACCAAAGCGGGCGAGTCACCTATTTTGTTTCATTGATAACATATCAAATTTTAGCTAAGCTGGTAGGATCGAGTACCCTGTCGCTACATAAAATCCAGCGCCTGATTGGCGCAAGCAACACATCTAATAACTCCAGTCTCTTAAAAATGCTGAATTGCGACTGGTTTATCCCAGCACCATTACTCTGTTTGTCATGTGATACTTTCTTGCTTGTGTGATGAATGTAAAAAATATATTGCTCTGTTGTTGTGGCCACTTTTAATGCCACTTTGAATGTTCCACAGCTCTGGAAAGTGCCAAATTATACACTGGAGGCAAGGGCATAAACAAACATGCCAGCAGTGGCATGTTAACGGTGGTAGCAACTCTGGTGGACTATCTCTGGCGGAGAGTTCTGAACAAATGCCGTTCTTGACTAACCTGAATTCACCTCTTCCAGGGGGTGACAGTCACCTGCATGACATGAATTTTGACACAGTATCAGAGCCATCCTTTGCGACAACTGATAGCTATATTCTTGATACTGATCTATTCGTGACAGACAGAAGCAACATGAATGAATCAAATCAATGTCTTTTTTCAAGAGTAAATAGCGCTTCTGTTGCATCTTGTGAAAAGAGCAATTACAGTGTTGATGAAGAAACCAACTCATCTGATATTTTATCAGCAAATAAGGTAGCATATCTTCTAATTCGTTTTTTATTCTCCAAGTCCGTGTCATTCAATTCTTTACCTTGCGCTTTCAGGTTTCAAACAACAGTTATGGTTGTTTGGATGAAAAGAATGTCAACCATGGTTTTACTTATCCTCTCAATAATATGGTACAACAACCCAATAATTGTGCTCCTGAAACAACAAAATGTCCAAAAGCAAGCATCACAGTTTATGAACCCGACATGGGTGTCTATTTAACTTCTGATATGATGAGTTCTTGCGAAGGGCCATATTCTTCCGCAACAGAATCACTACAGAGGAGCAAATCATCTGGAAAATATAGTGGGAGAGGAAATGTGATCTATATGAAGCCTCCTTCTCCACCAGATAAGGTGGCTTCATCACAAAAAACACAGGAGGTGTTGGCATCATATCAATACAATGTCCATGAAAAGAACACTTGCTGCAAAAATGAGCAAAGTAACGTTTCTTCCCTCTTGAAGTGGGCTATCTTTTCCTTATATTTTTCTCTTTAACCTCATATATGTATTGTATCCTGTAGGATCTGCAAAATCAAGTGTTTCAACAAACAACAATTTACAAGGATGCACTGGAATCTCAAAATTAGGAGCATCCAAGGTTGAAATCTTGAAGAAGCCCTCAAAATTTCTCAAAACCAGCCTGGTGGGTTTAATCAATGATAACAAGAGGAGTAAGGTTTGGAATCATCTATGATAACTCTTGTCTTGTAGTTACTGCACTGTTTTGGTATGTAATTGTACTTTGTTCTAAATGGGAATTTCAGGTATTGTTTCGCTATGAAGATCTCGTTAAGTTCTTCCAGTACGAAGTACGGGGCGTTTCTCCCAGAGGTCTTTTCAACTGTGGGAACAGGTATTACCATTGTCTTTGTTAAACTGTCGTGCTGACTTAATTTGTTCTTGTTCTTATATGCAAATTTTGTAGAAGGGGAGCCTTGGCACAGCGGTATAGCTGTTGCCCTGTGACCATGAGGTCATGGGTTCGAGTCCTGGGAAGTGGAAACAACCTCTTGTAGGATGTAGGGAAAGGCTGCGTACAAAAGACACAAAGTGGTTGGACCCTTCCCCGGACCCTGCGCAAGCGGGGGCTACGTGCATCGGGCTGCCCTTTTTATGCAAATTTTGTGGAAGACGAACAACATACAATATGTTCTGGAAATAACCAATCTAAGAATCTTAACAGGAGGGGTGAAACTGAATTTCCAGTAGGATGTGATTCACAAGTATCAAACAAATAGATTGGTAAATCAGCAAATTTTAAAATTGGTGCAGCAATAGAATTAAATCTTACTGCACGTGCACCTAAATAAAATCAAGATAATTCCCGTGTACCAAAAATATTACGTAAGAATTAGTTTAAATAAGGTGTACTTTATTTAGTCAAGCAAATTGTGAGCCAAGTGTAGCATCTTCTGTTTCTGCAAATTGAACATTTAATTAGTTAAATTGTAGCTTGTCATGGGTTATATGTAATGACTGTTGTCCTTTTTTGCAGCTGCTATGCTAATGCTGTTCTGCAATGCCTCATGTGCACAAAACCCCTGATGATCCACCTGCTTCTGAGATTGCATTCTAAAGACTGTAATACTAAGCCCATAACATTTTGCCCCTTCAGTACTGTTGTCTTCACAGGGTAAAAGTAATAATACAGTTGTCTACTCCTGTCCATCTCACACTCTTTGTTATCTTCGTATAGGTTGCTCGAAGAACTGGTGTCTTATGTGCGAACTTGAGCAATATGCTTCAACTTTACGTAAAAGTGGTGGACCTGTGTCTCCAAGCAGAATCCTTTCGAATCTAAGGAACATTGGATGTCGCTTGGGTGGTGGAAGTCAGGAAGATGCTCATGAATTTTTAAGGTAGTATAGCTGACATGTTAGATTTAATTCCTCTTATTCTATTTTTTTCATTCCTCTTTTTTCTCACTATTTTCTGTTGATTCTAACAAGGGTGGTCTCTGATTTAGATGAAACCAAAGTTTCGGTGTTTCGCTTTTAACATATTCTGTTAGTGACAACACAATCAAAATTTGCTCCGAATATTGCGGAGTGACTATTAATAGAAAGTTAGAGCTGTGGAGACAGACTTTGTAATCAAAAGGTTTTAGGCTTAGTAGAACTAAAACTGAGTAAATTGGGGTGCGCTTTCAGGAATTCCGGTTTCAGTACATGGGGTGCCTTGATGGGCAGGTGGTACCTCAGAAGGACACCTTTCAATATTTGGGGTTGATGCTGCAGAAGGATGGTGATATTAATGAAGATGTGTGCCATCGAATCAAATGCGGATAGATGAAGTGGCACAAAGCTTCTGGTGTCCTTTGTCACAAGAGTGTCACAAAAGCTAAAAGGCAGGTTCTATAGGATGGCAATTCAACCTGCGTTGTTGTATGGCGCAAAATGTTGGCCAACTAAAAGATGACATGTCCAACTGTTAGATGTAGTAGAGATGCACATGCTGAGATGGATGTGTCTATACATGAAAGGATTGGGGTCCGGAATGATGATATACATGATAGAGTTTGTGTAGCACCAATTGAAGAGAAGCTTGTCCAACATTGTCTGAGATAGATATAGTTGGGGTAGCACCAATTGAAGAGAAGCTTGTCCAACGTCGTCTGAGATAGTTTGGTCATATACAACGCAGGCATCTAGAAGAGCCGGTGCATAGCGAAAGATTAAAGTGTGTTGTTAATGTCAAGACAGGTCGGGGTAGACCAAAATTGACATGGGAGTAGTCCATAAAGAGAGACCCGAAGGACTGGAATATCACCAAAGAATTAGCCGTGTGTGTGTAGAAGTTAGCTATCCACGTGCCAAAACCATGACTAGGTCTCAAGATCTTATGGATTTCAACTCTAGCCTACCCCAACTTGTTTGGGACTGAAAGGCTTTGTTGTTGTTGCTGTTGCTGTGAACTGACAATTGATTGATAATCCGGTTTAACTGAAACAGAAAATTAGAAAGATCATCAGCCCAAGAAGGCAACAATTAATCTCTCCCTAGTCTCCTGGAACAGACTAGTCTTTTAATTTGTTGTTGTATTCTGAATATTTAAGAGGCTTTAAATATGTCATTTTCTTATAATCTCATGGTCTCCCTATTCTCAAGTGGGTTGGGGAAAATGGAAAGGGGAAAATGACAATTGTTATTCAACTGTTCTAAATCTGTCAGACCTACTATCCCTTTTGTATTGATCATGTATTAACATTTTATTCATAACGTGCTTGATTTTCAACACTACCAGGCATCTTGTGATGTCTATGCAAGCAGCGTGCCTGGATGGACTGGGTGGTGAAAAGCAAGTAGAACAAAGCTTGCAGGAAACTACACTGATACAACAGATGTTTGGTGGACGTCTTAAATCGAAGGTAACTCTTAATTTTCTGACTTGATTTCATTGTAGTGCTGCAAATTTCTTTAATCTCGTGCTTAAGTTGTTACAGTTTATATCAAATATCCTGTTGCGTGTGTGCATAAGTTGCAGATTCGTCCCTTGTATTTTCTTTTATGCTGACCCTCTAGCTAGTTAGTTAAGCACTATTTTTCTGTCACATACCAACTAACTTAGTAAATGATCAAGGTTAAGTGCCTCAGATGCCATCATGAATCTGAAAGATACGAGAATATAATGGATCTTACTTTGGAGATTCATGGTTGGGTGGAGTCCTTGCAAGATGCTTTGACACAGTTCACTGCTCCTGAAGATTTAGATGGGGATAATATGTATAAATGTGGAAGGTACTGTGGCAAACTAACAATCTTCTCATCATTTTGATTGGACCACAGCATATTGAAGATTGTTAATTTTACTGCAGGTGTTGTGCTTATGTTAAAGCTAGAAAACAACTAAGCGTGCATGAAGTGCCAAACATATTAACAGTAGTTTTAAAAAGATTCCAGGTATTATGTATTTCATCTCTGCATGCAATATTGATCTGGCCCAGTATCTTTGTATAATCTCTAATTTTCAGCTGCATGTTTTGAAGTATAGTCATACTTGTGTGCAGTTGTCATAGAGTATGCATTTGTCAGTATGATATTAATGACTAATTTATGTAGAATTTCATGATGTTGTGTTTTACATCTTCAGATTGCAACCAAACCCCTCTAAAACTAAATGAAGCTCATTTTGAAGAAGTTTCCTTAGCACACTAATATAATCGTTTGTTTGATTGCTTATTAAGATTAGTTTATTGAGCTAATTTTTTTCGTGCTTCAGACAGGAAAGTATGGCAAGATTAACAAATGTGTCACTTTTCCTGATATGTTGGACATGGTTCCTTTTGTGACTGGGGCTGGTGATCACCCGCCTCTTTACTTCTTGTATGCTGTGGTTGTACATGTGGATACAGAAAATGCATCATTCTCTGGTCACTACATATCGTATGTCAAAGATATGCAGGGAACATGGTTAAGAATTGATGACTCAGAGGTATTTGTAAATTTCCTTGAAGTAGACTAAGAACTTCTGTATGTGTTGCTTTTAGAAGTTATTCTAGACTAGTGGAATCACATAGGTATGTATTTGTTTTAAAGAAGCAAACATAGTCACGAGTTTAGAAAACCAGCAGCTCATAGTATACTCTTTTGAAATGCAATTATGTTGTAATCTTACTGTTTTAGTGCTTATGAAACTTGAAAAGTCTGCTTGTGCTTTGTGACGGCGAACAATTAAATAGTCACACTTTATTTCATGTGATGTCTTTTCTGTAGTCATATTTTTACAGGGTCATGTATGTTTACAAAAAATAAAATCTGGGAATTTCTATGAGCTAATGTGGCTACTTGTTTCTTGTTATATGAAGGTCAAGGCTGTATCATTGAATCAAGTTATGTCAGAAGGTGCATATATGCTATTCTACTTGAGGTAATCCAGCCTGTGATATTTGCCATCTAATATTCGAGTTATTTCCTTGCCTTCACTAGTCTAACATTTATCATTTAGATCTTTTCCTCGCCCTCCGAGGATATACATTGAGAAAGGCCTATTGCCTGATCCATCATCTTCATATCGTTACTCATCAAAATCCTCCAAGGGCTCTTCTAAACAAGAGCAGAAGCAGACAGAATCACTCTTTACTTCCGATGATCAAATCCGTGGTATTTATGATTTTAGACCAGAGGAGGAAGGTTACAGGCAAGATCAGCATGCCAAGTTGAGGTCCCAAAATTTATATCACACCGATGATGCTTTTGCAGATTCGGTTAGCATGGACTTCTCGGACGCTACACCAAGTGAATGGTCCCTGTTTACCAGCTCTGATGAATCTTCGTTTACCACTGAAAGCACTAGAGATTCATTCAGTGTTGTGGATTATGGTGACAATGCTGGCCTTGATCCAATCACCTCAATTTTTGGGCCATATTATGCTCCTGACCATCCTCTTGGCAACTTTGCCTCATGTACAAGGCTCTCGCCTTCCAATCCGCAAACAAGATACTTTCCGGAAAGCATGGGTTTTGTCTCAGATTCTTCCTTGCCAACTCAACCCTACGGCAATGTACATAGAGAAAGATATCCAGACAGGGCTTGCGCATCTTCAGCCGAACCTCTTGCTTCCGCAAACCAGCGAAGCTTGTACGGTAGGTATAACCATAGTAGAGATGGTTTTGTTCAAACATCTGGGTTTTGTCATATGTAATGGTCTAACATCTGATAGTTTTAGCTGGAGCTGGGCTGATATGGTTAGCAGTGCTGTTAATATTGCCTCATGTTCTTTTATTTCAGATGAGGCATATTTAATTGTAGCTGCATATTCTAGATGTAGTTCACTCAGTGTAGTGAAGTAACTAAATCTGTCTAGATGCCTAGCTTTTGGGTTGACATGTTAGAACTCAGGGACTGGCTTTGTGAAAGCAAAGATGGCCAAGCATTTATTTACTGTGTGCGAAAAGCTTCCATTTGCTTCCAAATTTCTATCATTTGATAGCGAAAGAGTAAGAGGTGACCAGTAAGCCAGTAGGATACTGCTGATTTGAGCCTATGGGGGCATCTCTTCACTGAAACGAGGTTCTGTTAAATTCATATATTTGCTTGAAAAGGTAAGAGTATGAAGCAGAATTCGGTGTGTGATTTCCCTTCAGCTTTTCTGTATTTCATTCGTGGGGATTATCTGGAGGTCATCCTCTTTGGAGCTCGTGCTTTTTTCTTTTCAATTTCGTATATTAGCTTGTCGAATGTTATTAGTGCTGTTTTAGTTCACTGGTACAGTCACCTTTGACGTTGTGAATGTATCACAAGATATTCCCTGAGCTGCTTAAAGCAAAATTTGCATATTTGTTGGCTTGCCTGGTCCCAGGCCACATCGCTTGGCCCAACCCGGCGTTGACAAGAGATGCATAGTCGCTCATCATCTTTTTTTTTTGAAAGAAACGGCAAACTGCCGTCGTTTCATATATTAAGTAGGGAGAGGATGACAAAAGCGTTCATGATCAATTGATCATGGTGGATTACAAAGATTTTGGCGAGGGGTCACCAATGACAGAACTATCCTGTTCAAGTACTAGCCTGGGTCTCCTAGAGGGGTCTGTAGGCATTTAGCTCCCGCGATTCTTCAACAGTCCATGTCGCTTCTAATCGCCGTGATGATTCCACTGATCTGGTTTTCCTTTTGCCTGAAAATGCGATTGTTTCGCTCTGTCCAGATATGCCAAGTAACAAGGAAGAGCATTGTTTTCAGCTTCACTTTGAGGTTGGGTCTTGATAGCTGTAACATGTTGCGCACCCGTTGAGCCGAGGAGGTGGTGCTTCCATCAGAAACAGTAAGGGTAGTAAGCTTTGCGCAGCCCGGCCAGGAAGCAATGTGGCACCAGATTTCCTTTGAGACTGGGCATTCCCAGAAGAGATGAGTAGAGGACTCCAAATTCCTTATGCACATAGGGCAGAAATAACTGTTTTCCCAGCCGCGCCGCTGCAGTCTATCATTGCACCAAAGTCTGTCTTGCAGCAACAACTAGAAGAAGAATTTGATCTTGCCAAGGGCCCAAGTTTTCCAGATAAACATTTTGTTGTTCGTCTTCGGCAAAGAATCAAGTTGAAGGTTGTACGCAGAGCTTGTGCCAACTGATTTTGTCTTCCACCTGGGGTTGCAGAACCACATTTGCAGCCCGTAGGGCTCTCCATACGATGAGGAAGTTTTGCACCAGGTCATAGTTTCCTTGCCGCCGCAGGTCTTTTATCCATGTATGGTTTTGCAGCGCCGCCGCCACGCACTTATTTTTCCCCATGGAGCGCTTGTATAAGTCCGGGAACAACGTCGCTAGGCATGATGAAGTGAACCAGGAGGAGTGCCAGAATGACGCAAGGTCGTCGTTTCTGATGATGGCCATGGTTGCTCTGTCGAATAGAGCCCTGTCCTTGGCATCACATGGCAATTTAGAGCCTTTCCACTATTGATTTTCAGTCTGACAGTCTAACCACAACCAGCGCAAACGCAGGGCCCTGGAGAACTTCTCCAGGCCGAGGATCCCCAGACCATCGCAGTCCGTTGGTGTGCAAACCGTTTTCCAACCAACTTTGCATTTTCCACCAGACAGCTCTTCCTCTTGAGCCCATAGGAAGCGACGTCGCACTTTGTCAATTTATCTGAGGAGTTTCTTGGGCGGTCACATGACAGACAACGCAAAGGTAGGGATGGCCAAGAGCACACATCGCACCAACACCCTTCTGCCAGCAATGGACGTCATTTGTCCCTTCCAACCAGCAAGCCTAGCGCCTACCCGATCCAAGATGAACTGAAAATGCGATAGCCTAGCCCTTCCAACAGTGACAGGCGGCCCAAGGTATTTGATTGGACAGGCAGCTGTCTTTCCACCATAGTTTTGCAAAACATCTTGGAGGTTAATGTCTTCGCAGCGAAAGGGTGTGACCGTGGACTTGTATGCATTTAGGTGCAGACCTGAAGCATCTCCGAAGGACCTGATGATGTGCATCAGCTTGTCGACCTCCTCCTGTACCGGGTTTACAAAAACCACCGCGTCATCCGCATATAGGTTGGTGCGCAGCTTTAGCTCTCTACCAGGCAGCGGGGCAAGGATGCCCATCTCAGCGGCCCTGGCAATCAGACGATGCAACACGTCAATGGCAATGATGAATAGCAAGGGGGATAGTGGGTCTCCTTGTCGAAGACCTCGACGATGCTTGACATATCTCCCAGGGGTGCCATTGAGCAGGAAGGATGAGGAGGTCGAAGCCAGCAGCATGGTAACCCAGTCTCGCCATCGTGCGCTAAAACCCAAGTGTTGGAGCAGTTCGAGGATGAACTCCTAGGAGACAGAGTCGAAAGCTTTAGCAATGTCCAGCTTGATCAGAAGGGCCGGCTTCTTCCTCCGGTGCAGCGAGCGGACCGAGTTCCTGACATACATGAAGTTGTCTTGTAGGCATCTAGATTTGAGGAAGGCGCTCTGAGCTGGAGAGATGATCGATCCAATCTTCACTGTGAGCCGCATGAAAAGAACTTTGGTGATCAGCTTTGCCATGGAATTGATCAGACTGATGGGCCTATAGTCCCCAATAGCTTTAGCCCCATCCTTTTTCAAAAGCAAAGCAACAAACGCTGAATTGATCTTGGCAAAATTTGGTCCTAATATGCTGTGGAATTGGTGAAACACAGCCATCACCTCGTCTTTGATCAGGTCCCAGCAGGATCTGAAGAACTGGCCGTTGAAGCCATCCGGCCCCGGTGCCTTTTCGGCTGGAGAGGCGAGTACCGCAGCCCAGACTTCCTCTTCTGTAAAAGGTGCATCCAGTCCCTCGGCATCGATGTTTGGCAGTTGTAGTTCCTGCCAGTTGATAGTGCACCGTCGAGCTTCAACCGAGCCAAGGATGCCGCTAAAATGCTCATGAATTAGCTCGCTTTTCCTCATGTTCAGAGACCACTCTGTTGTTTGCTTTCAGGGAGATGATGAAGTTTTTCCTTCTTCTGGAGTTGATTTTGGCATTGAAGAAAGCAGTGTTTGCATCTCCCTCCTTCAGCCAAGTGATCCTCGAAGCTTGTCGTCGCCTAGCTCTTTCAATGGCTGCCAACCCAAGAACATGCAGCTTCAGCATCTTTCTGAGACTGAACTCAACCGGAGTTAACTGACGCTTTTCCATGGCAACATCTAGCCTCAAAATGATCTCACTAGCTAAGTGGAATTGCAGCTTTGTGTCGCTGAACAGACCCTTGCTCCAAATCTTCAGGTCTTTTGCCACCCTTTCAAACCTTGTTTTTATTCTGCTAAAAGCACAAGTTTGGGGTGCAGGGCGCTGCCATGCTCTGTCGACTGTCTCTCTGAAGCGAGGGAATTTGACCCAGAAGCTTTCGAAACGAAATCTAGCACTCTTCGGTGGAGCAGTGGCGCTAGCGAGGACTAGGGGGTAGTGGTCGGAGCAGGTGGTGGAGGCAGCCATCAGCATGAAGGAGGGGAACATAGCCTCCCACTCGGCGTTTGCGAAGAACATATCGATGCTAACTAGCGCCGACGATTCCCTCTCGTTGCTCCAAGTAAATTTCCTATTTTTGCATCTAATTTCTTTTAGCGCCGCCGTGTCGATCACGGACCTAAATCTAGCCATCCTCCTCCTATTTAGGTTGAGGTTATTTTTGTCCCTAGCTTCGTAGATTACGTTGAAATCTCCATTGATGATCCACGGTGTGCCCATGGGTGGCGCGGTTCTAGCTAGCTCGTTGAAGAAGGCCACCTTCTTTGTGTCGTCGGATGGGCCGTAGACCGAAGTAAGAGTGTAGCTACTCGAGGAATTTGCTAAACTAACCGTGGCCGTAATCGAATACATGCCTATTGCCTGGGAGCAAACAAAGACGAGGTCCCTGTTCCAGAAGATGGCGATGCCGCCTCTAGTTCCTATTGCGGCAACATGACGCAGTCTCCTAGCCATCCACCTCCAATGTTCGTCACCATTTGGTGTGTCCAGGCATCGATCTTTGTTTCCTGTACACAGAGGATGGCAAGCTTGTGCGCCGCAGCGACCTCTCTGATTGCCTCTCTTTTGGCTACCGAGTTTAGTCCCCGGACGTTCCAGGACATGATCGTGCAATTTGTACTACTCATGGGGCACCAGTAGTTTCTCCAGAGGCAACATTGAACTAATGACGAAGAAGAACATAGCCGCTACAAGCCTACCATGCCAGTGGCCACCAATAGGCCCCAACTTCCACCAGCTTGGGAGCGAGCGAACTATCCTAACACAGGAACTAAACATGATCCCTAACTCAAGCCAGCTGAAGGCCGACCGCCTCTAAAGACTAAATCTAAGATGGCATAACATAAACTAAACATCCTCCCCACGGGGAACATCATCGGGGCCAACAAGCCCAGCAGCGATACGAAGAGCTAGTGGATCCTGGTTTGTAAGCTTTGCCAGGCCATCGATGTCTTCAGCAGTGAGAGGCTCGTCAAACTACTTGATTAGCGCTTTAGCAGCCTTGGGGGTCATCTTGTCTTTGGGACCGAGAAGCCTTAGGTCGCACACAAGCCTCAGAGTTGCCCAGTGCGCCACCGGGACCAGAGAGGGGTTGCTCGCCTGTCGAGCATTCTGTCTTGCAGGAGCTGAAGCAGTCCTCATCTTCAAAGGTGCGGAGGAGCATGGTGGGGGAAGCAGAGGAACAGGGACCTCGGCAAAGAGGTTGTTTGTGGTTGCACCAGCTTCTTGGTCTTGAATGGCCATCCGTTGGACTCTTTGGGTGACTGCTCCCAGCTGCAGGCCAACAGAGGAGGTAGGGGCAGAAGCACAGTATGCCTGGGAGGAGAGCGCCGCTTCCATGAAGACTTTGGGGAAGCAGAGCGGTTCAGCAACCGCCGCTGCAACATCTTTGTCGATGTCGAATGCCACAACAGGTTGTGCCACC
>CBMN011744287.1:0-11544 GCA_000582825.1 Hordeum pubiflorum | reverse complement strand
GCTTGGCGCACCGGGGGTGGCCCCCCGATGCTTTAAAATGCGGAGTCGCCGCCTTGAGCCTACCCGGGGGTAATCCCCGCGACACCATGGACTACTTGTTGTACAGTACCAGATTTGCCACGGGCCAGATGGCTTATGCCAGCTCATTCTCACAAATTAACAAACTAGTTCAAGTTTATAGAGACTAGAGAGTTCACTGTCTAGTCTAGTCTAGTCTAGCTATGGAAACACTCTCACATTTTATTTTATTTTGAACTGGAACTATTCATTCCAATACTTAACCATGCACAGCGTGCTCGCTGGCAACCAAGTCACGAATACAAAGTGGTGGTGCTTGGTCCTTCCACCAAGTGCAGATCGCACCTGCTCTAAAGCCATAGTCAGCAAGGCAATGAGCAACAGTATTACATGAACGCTTACAGAACGTAAATTGGAAAGAATCAAACGAAGCATAGCAAAGACTTCGGGCTTCCCGCAGCAAGACCCCGATGGATGAGAGATCATGATCGCCAGAGTTAATAGCGTTGACCAACTGCAGTGAATCAGACTCAAAGATCACCTGGTGGATCCCCATTTCGCTAGCAGACTCAATGGCCTTGACGCATGCAGTTGCTTCTGCCTGGAGCGGCGTGGCCAAGTGCTCCTCCTTTCCAGCACAAGCAGCGATGAATTCTCCACAGCTCGACCGAGCAACACAGCCCCAGGCTCCTCTGCCTTCTTGTATGTAGAAGGCAGCATCAAAATTAATTTTGACAGCGCCCTCACGTGGTTTACTCCACACTGGTTCAGGTACAGGGTTTGCATGAGCCACACCCCTCTCTTCAGCTCCATGGAAATCATCGAGTAAACGCTTGACATTGTAGGCCACCGCTTCACAAGGTTTCACCTTCTCTCCCTGGTTGATCTTGTTCCTTACGTTCCACCATTCCCAGAGCAGAATCAAGACCCGGTCACGTCGATCCGGTGTTAGGAGCCATACCTGATCAAACATGGCCATCGGATTTACACACTTAATTAGGCCAAGTCTAATATCCTCCAACTGTAGTTCTCTCCAAACCTGCTTGACAGTCTTACACTTCAGGAACAGGTGCCCCCCGTCCTCGTCCAATCTCATACACACTGGACATCTCGTGTCGAGCTCGATGTGCTTCCTCTTAACATTCATCCGCAGTGGTAAAGAGTTCAGGGCTAGACGCCATAAGAACATGCGGACCTTGGGGGGTAATTTGAGGCTCCAGAACCTGTTCCATCGCTGTGAGGACTGCGGCGCCGCCACCGACGAGCTAGTATCTCTGTGACGGGTCACCTCCCTCAACTTGACCCCAAGATGGTACGCGGATTTTACAGAAAAGGTCCCTTTTGGGTCGTAATGCCAAGCTGGTTGGTCATCCATCCCATTCCGGACTGGAATTGCCAGGATATCCTTCGCGTCTTCCGCGCAGAAAAGATCTGTAACAAGCTCCTCATCCCAAGTTTCAGTGACAGGATTAATCAGATCGCTAACCCTCTCGAGCAGGACACTTCCACGGCTTGTACAGGGCCTTCTAGTATCACCTCGGGGTAGCCATGGATCCTCCCAAATGCGCACGTTTTCGCCCGTTCCAATCCGCCAGACAATGCCCTGATTCAGCAGCTCCACACCTTTCAAAATACTTCGTCAGGAGTAGGACATATCCCCCTTCGCTACAGCCCTCAACACCGAACCGTTTGGGAAGTATCGTGCCTTCAGCACCCGGGCACAGAGCGTATCCGGTTCCTGCAGTAGACGCCACCCTTGCCGAGCTAGCATTGCTAAGTTGAAAATGTGGAGGTCCCGAAAGCCAAGACCGCCCTCCTTCTTTGACTTCGTCAATTTGTCCCATCCGATCCAGTGGCATTTGTCCCATTTGTCCTGGTTACTCCACCAGTACCGGTTGATCAGTGTGCCGATTTCCTCACACAACTTTTTTGTTAAGTCAAAACACGACATGGCATATGTCGGAATCGCTTGCGCAACCGCTTTGACAAGAGTTTCTTTCCCTGGCATAGACAAAAGCCTCTCAACCCATCCCTGCATTCGTTGCCATATATTCTGCTTGATATATTCGAACTCCTTGCTTCTTGCAGCCACCACAAGCACCGGGAGTCCAAGATAGCGTTTTCCTCGGGATTCATGTGCTACCCCAAGGATTTGCAGCATCTCGGCTTTTTTCGTTGGACTGGTCCCTTTGCTGAAAGTGACGGCTGATTTGTTCTTGTTTATCATGTGTCCAGATTGTGCCTCATACAACGCCAAAATGTCTTGTAGTCTTTGAGCCCCTTGGGCATTAGCCCTCATCACAATGAGCGAGTCGTCCGCAAAAAATAAATGATTGATCCTTGGAGCCCCTGGACAGATCTGTACCCCTTGTATGGTGCCCTCAGTTTCAGCATGGTGGAGTAAGGCTGAGAACCCCTCTGCACACAAGATGAACAAGTACGGAGAGAGTGGGTCTCCTTGGCGCAACCCCCTCTCTGGCACAAACAGCTCCGTTAGATTTCTGTTCACCTTTATTCTGTACTTAACTGATGTGACACATTTCATAATGGTACCAACCCATTGTTCCGCGAAACCCATCTTGCGCATGATCTGTTCCAGAAAATCCCACTCGACGCGGTCATAGGCTTTGCTCATATCCAACTTGATGGCGACCAGTCCGTCCCGCCCCCCCTTCCGCTTGTGCATCACGTGATTAATCTCGTAGGCCAAAAGCACATTATCGGTGATCATCCTCCCTGGAACAAAGGCGGATTGTGTTGGTGAGATAATATCCGGCAGCACCTCCTTTAACCTGTTTGCTAGGACCTTTGAGATCAATTTATAGAGCACGTTGCACAGGCTGATTGGTCTAAACTCCGTCACCTTTTGGGGTTTTTTGTTCTTCGGAATCAACACAATAGTGGTCTCATTCCAATTCTCCGGCATAGCCCCGCCATTCAACACCTCGAGCACCTCCCTTTGCACCTTGTCACCGACCAGCTCCCAAAACTTTTTATAGAAGATTGCTGGCATTCCATCTGCCCTGGTGCCTTGAGATCACCAATAGACTCGAGAGCTTGTTTCACCTCATCCCCGGCATATGGGTATGTAAGCTTATCGTTCATCTCCACGGTAACCGAGGTTGGGACACACGATAAGAGCTCATCATTGATAGCACCTGCAGAAGATGTGAACAAACTTTTGTAGTGGTTAGTAATAAAGAGCCTTATCTCCTCTTCTCCCTCCACTACACTCCCATCCTCCCTCCTCAACTTCTTTATCACATTCCTCCTCTTCCTTTCAGAAGCTTGGGCATGAAAAAATTGAGTATTTCTGTCTCCATATTTCAACCAATTTGCATGAGCCCTCTGGCGCCAATACATATTGTGCTGGTCCTCCAGCCTATCAAGTTTATACCTAAGCAGCTGCTCACGATTCACTTGCTGCTGGCTTATTGGGCTGCGCCTACATGCCTCGAGTTGTTTTTTTGCATTGTGAATTCGCCCCTTCAGCTCCCCTAGCACCTCTCTATCCCACTTGGACAGCTCAGCCCCCACACGCCTTATACCATCCATCACTGAATTTCCTCCTTCCTGAAAAGCATCATTCCATGCATTCTCAACAATCTGCACACACTCTTCTTCCTGGAGCCATCTAGCTTCAAAACGGAACACACCCGAACCCCGAGCCTCGTGCTGCACCTCCAACCTCCCGTTTAGCTCCACTATTAAGGGTCGGTGATCCGAGTGTCGTGGGTCCCCATTGATGACCTTATGCAGCGGATAAAGGCACCTCCATTCCATGTTGGCCACTGCCCTGTCCAGCCTCTCCCTGGTGTAGCCCTCCACCGAATGCCAGTTATTCCTCCATGTGTACGGATCTCCAACGAAACCAAGGTCATCGAGACCGCAGTCCTCTAGCGCACCTCGAAAAGCATCCATGCACCCTTGGGCCCGAGCCGGCCCACCCTCCTTTTCATTTGCAAACAGAATCTCGTTGAAATCCCCAAGGCAGATCCATGGGAGGTCCGATTGAGCACGGAGAGTCCTCAAGGCCTGCCAAGTGTTCTCCTCCTCCCCTAATCTCGACTCACCGTACAACCCGGTCAGTCTCCACCTCGTCCCATCCTCCTCCTTCACCTCCGCATCAATGTAGTACTTGTCTATCCACTTGAGCTCCACATTCACTCCCCTACGCCAGAATAACGCAAGCCCGCCACTCCGGCCCACCACATCCTTGGCCACCATGTTTGGCATTCCAAGGCGCCATCTCAAGCTTTCCAACTCCTTTTTAATTGCTTTTGTCTCCAAGAGAAACACAATGTCGGGCTCTTCCGCCCCCTGGAGTTAGAAGGCCTCGAACTGCCGGCTGGTTCCCAAGCCCCCAACACTCTCACATATATTAACAAACTAATTCAGGCTTAATAGAGACTAGAGAGTCTAAGTCGTCCACCCTAGCTATGAAAAAACGACTTCGCTCTGAAAAGACAATGTACTGCGAATGGCACTTCGTATTCGTTCTTCCCTGCTATATTCTCACTTCTCTTATACCCATACAAGTGTCGCTGACTATTAACAGAATGGTGATCCGATGTTGCCGCTGAGGTCTCTTAACTTGCTAGAGACTGAGCGACGAGCTAATGCTACTAATGCAATTTGTCACTCGGACTGCTCGATGGTAAATATATATGCAGAGAGGTTGGTGCCAAAGATCAATGCGACCAATCTCTGTTGCTTTTACAACCTGACAGGGGTGATGGTTAATGCATCTTCTGTCATATGTGGAGCTGCGCGGCACAAAATAAAGGACTGATCTTCACTTTGGTAATCAAGCACCCTATTAAAGGCAGGGTTGGTAATTTCCCTCAATAAAAGGCAGAGTGGTTCTTCCACAGTAGAATAAGTGCCCTACTAAAGGCAGGGTAGAAATGTAGAGTGTTGTAGATGACGATCCCTACGCAAAAGCACGCAGCCTGGGAAATAATAGTGTTTGATAAGATCACCATACCTGAAGGCTGAAGGGTGGCTAATCAATGAGTCAAAACAGTAAAGCTTTAGGCTCATCACACTAAGAGAAAAGAAAAGTGACTCCTGGATGTTGGGCGGATCGAGACAGAACATTCATGCCCTACTTATTCTGCTTATAAATAATGAAAATTAGGAAGTGGAGCAGAGCACAAAGATTTGTAAGACGCAACAGTTCATGTAAGAAACGGAAACAGCATTCTCACAAGAAGAAATACTACAAACAGGGTACAGGAGAATCCATGCTTTTATTTCTCAATGGTGCGACACACTACGTATGGAACAGGCCAAATCACACATTTTTTAACAAGTTTCATGCAAAATTATACTCATTGTGCCACTAACAAGAAACAGCAGTAACAACTTCAGTATGGCTTTAGACTATTTGATAGTTCGCAGCAACCAAACGGACCCTCTGTGAATACTTTGGAGGGTTGCCTTCTTTGAGAGGATGAATTCCAGTGACCTGAAATTTTTCCAGAAAAGCAAATAAATAAATGGGGAGATAAGAAGAAAAAAACAGTCAAAACCAAACAGTACAGTAGAACCAACTCACCTTCAGATCACTGAAAGTATTGGAAGCAGCAAATCCAATAGAGATGGGGAAAAATGTTGACGGATCAGCCGGGGGAACAATAAATTCCATCGACCCACTGAGAGAAGGCATGAACATTAGTTAGTAACACAGGATTGAATTAGGTAGTAGGAAAAAAATATTGAGTCAACAAAATATCATATCTCATCCACCTGCGGTTTGACTGATCAATAAGGATAATGGACCATTCCAATACAGAGTTTCTTGAGTCATACCTATATCCACAAGGAGAAGTTAGATAACAAACAGAAAGAGGAACAACAAATATAAGCAGCCAAACGCCATTGCATTCCACAACAACGAGATCAGAGCAATAAAATGAACCACAGTTTCTTTACTACTATCAAGCATATTGACATATAGGATGCTAGAGCTTTATTTCCTCAATGTCCACTCCTTGATAGTTTGAAACACAAGTTGTAAGGACAATGATTGGAATGAAGGTCATCGCTACCTATTTTTGAAGCTCGACACAACCAGTTTATATAATATTGACCATACTATCAAAAAAGGGAGTGAAGTGATAATAGGACTGTATAACACCATGCAACTGGATTTTCAAGCATGATTCTCATGTACATTAGAAAATTGTCACTAATAATTTCTGCAGGGTATTCTAGTAACTGAAACATATCAGGAAAAGCAAACTAAAGAGTAACTCGAAACATTACTTCCACTCTCCATCAATCTGTTTAACGGTTGGAGCCTCCCGGAGTGCAGGCAGAGGAATTGATATGACAACATTGTTCAGGTCAAACATCTCTGAAGCCTCATATTCAATGTTGACATAGGTTTCATTTCCAGATACCGATGGCCAGCAGTTAACTACACAAAGAAAGGCAAATTACAGAATGTCCATATTAATAGAATACCACAAGAGAATAAAGTGATTGTGCACCTGACAGGGGTAAATTCGATTCATTCATCCCCTGAATCCTCCATTTCACAAGTGGTGTTTCATTTTGACCACTTGGGAAAGGCCTGTTTGGATCTTTTGCTCCAACAATTTGCTGGCTGTTAAACAACTCCTTGTGGATATTGGGGTGTGTTTTGAAGCTGAGTCCAGGAACATCTTTGTTTTCGATCTGTAGAGCACCACCACATATCAGAAATATAAGCTCCAATAAATTGTATGGTGGGCCACTCCATGATGCATAGTATTGTACAACAAGGTTTGTCATCAGCAATAAATACATGTAACATAAATGAATATGAATGTCATAACTTGTGAAAATGGTTATTCCCATGCAATCGATGGGCCATAGCCATACAAGAATTATTTTGCCACAACAGAAGAGGACCAGTCTCTTCATTAGTGTATAATGCCGTAATAAACAGAAAAGACAATGAATATAAAATGCACTTTTGATTAAATAATACCTGCAACTGGATAAATCCATCTGCATCATTAAGGACCTGAAGAGCAAGGGTTCCTTGCACATCAAAGTTATTAACACCTCCGTCTCTTTTAACTATTACATTAAGTTTCTCTTCAATAGTCACTGTGATGGGATCACTTGGTATAAGAGGCGAGGACCTTGAAGAAACTGAACTTGGCTGTACATCCTCCAAAATGACTTCTCCTTCAGCTTTCAAAGATTCTAGGAACTGATTTGTCTTCTGTGATTTGCCTAATTTCATACCAAAACCTTTACCAGGAGCAGTAGCAGCTGCTGACGGACGACCTGTAGAAATGTTGCTATGAATTAGACAAAAAATATCCGTGACATAGCTTCCTAAACTCTCTCTAACAATAGTACAAGGCAGGTAACATAGCTGCCCAGCATTAACACAAGGGGGAAATCTGTCTTCAAAGACCTTAATAAAACTTCCCTACTTGGCATATCCGAGAAACCCAGAGATTTATCTATCAGCACATAACCAACAATGAAATGCACAAACAGGAGAAATCAAGAGGAAGGTATGTTTTCATAGTTATAAGAACTATACTAATGAATCTAAATATTCGTATGGAACGTCATCGCATGAGTGAAAGTGCTGCAGTGGGCAAGCTCTGAGTTATTTTCATGAATAGTGTAAACTCTAGCGTTTCCTATTGCGTACATGAAACAGACACGAGTTTCATGGGACGGGTGTAAGAGGCTAGGTGAATGTATTTCATATACATGAAAAGAACACCACAATGAAATAGAACTACATACAAACAACACAAAGGAAAGGTGTTAACCAATCCCACAACATAATTTGTAACATTAACTTTTCATTAATGTAACTTATCATTCACTTGAGACAACTATTTGCTTATAAAAGACAAAGAGGCCTTAATGTTACCACCTTTGGGTTTACTCGCAAATGAGTCCATATCAGCGCTAATTCCACTTAATCCAGAACCACTTCCAAAGCCAGTACCACTAATGTTCATGTCACCAAAAGTTTTTTCGATAACACGGGGACCAGATATTGATGAGTATCCTCCTTTGTCAAGTTTGCCTTTCTCCATCTGTATCAACACCAACCAGAAAAAAATATTTCTTAAGGCATGATCAAAATTATGCTCAATAAACAGCATGGTAAGAGTGCTGTAATTGATGAAATCAATTACGATTCAAACGATAAAATACAAATTGATGCTGTCATTTTATAGTAATTGGCACTATTCATTTGGCTATAATACAAGTTCGCTAGCAATGCTCGCTTCCATAATAAATTTTCCTATATATGCTTACAAGTTCTAATGTTACAGAACTTAGTTATGAAGAAAAGAAAGTTTAGCCAAGATATGCTTACTGGCTAACTGTAAAAGTGTGACCCAAGCAAACATGTGAGACTGAAGCAGCTGATACTAACTATAACCTAACCTGATTCAAAATTGACAGCTGAAATATCCCAAATAACCCATGCAAACTGACTAGAAATTACAGCATCTTCTTTTCACTAATAACAAGAGCTCACTAAATTAAATGACATTTTTTTTCTCCAAGGTAGAATACATGGTGTTATTATAGAGAGAAGCACAGGGCATACCCTGATTTTGTCAAGCTCACTAGCTCTCTTCTTCATGACATCTTTAGTTTCATTGATTTTGCTCTGCATCATCAGCTTATGCGCCTTCTCTTCATGGCTTTCCATCTCGCAGTATTGCTTGACTTGCTGCACTGTAACATTTTCCTTGTTTCCGAGAGAGATTGCTTCGTCAAATGCAAATATAAGCTCAAATGCTGTTTTACAGATACTATCCTCATCCAGAGAAGAGTATTCAGGCACCTTTATAAAATGTTAAGGAGACCATGCCACTGAATTAATGCAAAGAAAGAAAAATATCAAAGCATAGCAGCATACACAATGGTGGGTAGATACACCCAGCTCTTACACATGATTTATATATTTAAAAAGTAATTTATCAATGGAGAATTGTGTCAGCCTAGTTTTTTTTTCCTTGACAATATCCACAACCAAAGCTCAAGATACATTATCTGCTGTTTAGTTATCACGAGGGAACAAATACACTACGAAGACTATCACCCTTTTTCATGTATGATTTAATATAACTTGATTAATAAGGTAGAATTGCAAAACTGGAAACTGAAGATATGAAAATAGGATACAAGCTTGGATAGTAGCCTCAGTGTGTCCAGATCTTCAAGAATATTACTCTGCTTGTTTGTGATAAGCAGCAGATACAGGCCTTCAATAGGTTGATAAACATAACGAACGCTTTCAGTCTCAAGATAAGTGTGCTGCTTCCCAGTTCCAACAAGTTTTGGGAATGCTGCAAGTAACCCTTCAATCCTAATCCGGGACATGTCAACATATTGTCTTGAAACAAGTGCTGCAATGTACAGTTTGAAGGAAACGTTAACCACAAAGCAGCCCTGTTGCTATACAAACTCGGAATATAGAAGTTAACAATGTATTGATCCAGCATTATGATAACAGCTAGTTCACTTCTGTTAGCAAACCTTGGCTGAAAATTATATGCTATATTAAAAGAAGAAAAGGAATCAATTTATTTGAGGATTGGCATGAATATTCAGTCACTGACTGAAATCTTTGAACCCATCGCACCTTTTCCAGATTTCGAGATGATGGAAGCAGCAAGAACCACCTGGGGGTAGATGAGAACAATCAGTTCCTTCAAACGTAAAGTGGGACTACTTTTAATTTATTTTGCAATGAAGGTGACACAGACATCATATGAGCAATAAAGAGAACTTTAACATGTTCATCACAACAAAAAACACAATGAGAGCCAGATCTAACTGGTTATTCACAGGTAGATTGACAGGCTTAAGGGAATCCGCCATACCATTTTCAATAGCTTTGTTGATCCCCCGAACTAACACAAGCCAGAAAATTATGCACCTGCCGGAGGAAGAAAGAATAATGCATCAGCAAACAATCATCCAGCAAAACTAACACTAACAGAAGAAAAGAGGAGGTAATTGCCTCACTAGGAGCCATTTATTTATTACTAGCCCTTCAAACTTCAGAGCAACAAACAAAGTACCCCTAGGATCACTGCTGAACATGTTCCTCGATCCAATAAATTTGTGCTTGGTTCAAGAATGACATTGCAGATGTAACTGGAATGGAATTGCAGGGAGTTTTGCGTTGTGATGATTGATTCCCTTACTTGTTTGGTTCTAGCGGGTCACTAACGTGCTCGGTTCAGACAGCTGACACATCATCAAATGGCAAACTAGCACTCAGCAAGAAGACGAACTTTACCGAAAAGAATTTGATCAAACCAAACACTGCCGGATCAGTAACTATATGATCCCCAACCACGGAATGGTTTGAAAGTAGTGTCTGTACTGTTAGTACTCCACCATGGAGCAAACAAGTCTGCAGATGGGTCAGAGAGGAAGGGAGAACTGGATGAGAATGGTCAGAACAAAGTAACGATGCCCAGCAAGGATGGTAATGGCGGATCTCACATTGAAGCTCACCTGCCTGGTGCTAGAGAAAGGGGGAGGGACAGACGGTTGAAACGAAGAAATGGTGGCACGGCTTCAGATCTCAGGGAGTGGATCTGATCAGGGGAGACACTGGGAGAGTTGTAAGATGTGTAGAGTGTGTGGGGGTCTGGTCTCACCCATCAGACCGAGGCGAGGACAAATTTCGATGGAGGCAGTCAGGTAAGTGGAACCTTTTTATTCAAACATCTACATCGCATCTCTCGGTTTCAGAGAAAAAAACATGGTTTATTCATCTTTTACTGGTGGACATTACATTGTACATTACACCCCTCAGCGCTAATGCAGGACCAATTTGACCATCAACGACCAACACCGTGCACTTTTCATCTCTGAAACAAATATCGCAATGATTTTCAATTGCGTAAACTATTGCCGAGCTGCTTTGTATATGAAAAATACATGTGTGCATCAGGTCGGCAACAATATACTACTCAACAAGTTCACATCCAACACCGCCAACCCAACAATTTTAAGCATCTCAGATTTTACCGACAAAATGCACATCGTAAACAACACTATGCCTCCCAGATCCGGCATCCAGGACACGCTAATCTGAACAAACGAGTCAGAGGAGGATCAGGGGAGGTAGGGCAGGAGGAGGGGAAGCGGGCGACTGGGAGGAGTACGAGATCGGTGGGGTGGGGAGCAGTACTCACGGGCGGAAGGGGAGTGACGAGCAGATCCGGCGGAAGGGGAAGGGGAGCGACGGGCTGACCACAAGGGGGAGCGGGGGAAGGGGAGGCGACGGGAGGAGAATAAAGTGGAGGAGAGGGGGGTAGGGGGAAATTATACCTCCGCGGGCGAGGAGATGTGCCGGGCCGCCGTCCGCCGGATCTGCTGCCTTCGTCGGCGACGAGGGCGCTGGAGAAAATGCCGGGAGCGCGCTCGTTCCGGTAGAGTTTTGGCGAGATCTGGATGGAGGGGCCAAAGGGTCGCGCGAGAGTGGTTAAAGCGGCGCAACTGTGAGTTTTTTTTTTTTTTTTTTTT
>CBMN011744283.1:0-17904 GCA_000582825.1 Hordeum pubiflorum | reverse complement strand
AACAGCATGGAACAAGCAAAATATATAGATACGTTGGAGACATATCAGCCCTCTTCGTTGTGTGGGAGGAGTCACTCTCCTCCTTAGCTTCTTCCCCCTCTCCTTCAAGAGTAGAAGGAGTGTGTGTTTCTTCGGATATAGTATCCGGAGGTCCCTTTAGGCAGAGACCCACTCGGGTCTTCTTCTTCTCCTCTTTCTTCTCCCCCTCTTCTTCGGCACCGCATATGGCTTTTCAGCCAGCATGGCCACGAGCAAGCGCGTCCTGGGGTCCTCAGGCAGCGGTGCAAGACAGTGGATCTGCTGGGATTTTTCAGCCAGACCTATAAATACGGGGAAAACAGGGAATAAGAATCTTTTCAAAGGAATAAAATCAAATGCAAATAATAAATTGTTATAGGTCCGCGAGGGTTGGTGGCATCCACTCCGATGTCCTCTTCAGCGGGCCAAGACTCCCGTGGCTCGAACAACACCTTCCATAATTTCTCATGAGTGATGCGGAAGAATTGCCGCACAGTGATCGTGTCATCCAAATTGTGGTCTTACATTGGGGCAGCCTGACGTTGACATGGCAGGAGGCGGCGGCGGAGCATGACCTGAACTACGTTGGGTAGCTCGATCTTCTTCTCTATTACGGAAGCGATGCACTTTTGCAGTGTCTTCACCTCCGTCGTGTTCCCCCAATCGAGCCCCTTCTTCCTCCATGATACTAGTCTGGTGGGAGGTCCATATCTAAATTTGGGGGGTTCCCCCATCCTTCTTCGCGTGGTTCGGTGATGTAGAACCACTCCCGTTGCCAGACCTTGATGGTGTCTATAAAAGAACCGTTTGGCCACTGAACCAAGGGGAGCTTGCTAATCATCACTCCCCCGCAGACATCCTGCTCGCCACTGACAACCTTCAGCTTGATGTTGAATATCTTCAACCACAGGCCGAAGTGGGGTTGAACCCGAAGAAAGGCTTCACAGAAAGTAATGAAGGAGGAGATATGCATGAAGGAATTCAGGGGGAGATCGTGAAAATCCAGCCCGTAGTAGAACATAAGACCCCTCACGAAGGGGTGGAGGGGGAAGCCTAGGCCCCGAAAAAAGTGAGGAATGAAAAGTACCCTCTCGCCTTCTCTAGGCATGGGTATGGCTTGGTTCCTCTCCGGGACGCGATGGACGACATTCGCCGACAAATAGCCCGCGAGCTTTAGGTCCGTAATGTCCTTCTCAGTGACTTGGGAGACCTCCCACTTGCCTTTGGAGCCCGCTCCGGCCATGGCCAAATTGAGGAAAGGTTCGAGAGGTTTGGGAGGAATGGGGATTGAAAGCTTTGAGCTCGAGAGGGTGATGGCAATGGGGAATCTGGGAGAGCGTACTAAAGGTCTTGGCAGTTGTTTCCTTTTATATGCCGCCGAAATACCAAGAGTCCCCTAGCTAGATGTGCCGTAAACATCACCACTTCCCAATGAATCGTGCAGTTATGCGCTCATGGGATAACCCAGATCATAAACCGTGTCCTTGGAAAGGCGGGACATGATCTCCATATTAATGGGACGTGTTGATTAAAAACGAAAGTTGCCTTGAACCGCGATTCGAGCTTTTCGGGGACTAGTCAACAGTCACGTTCACCTTTTCGATAGAAAGTTTTCAGTGAAAAACATTGTTCTTGCTTAGACGGTTGGCCTTCGAGGCTAAGTCATATGTTCATATATTATTCGAAAGTTAGGAAGCATTCAGTGGCCGAACTATCATCGGTTGAAATTGAATTCGAATTGGAACTCACCTTGCAAGCTGAAGACCATGGGAGCAAGTTGTTGGGCATCAAGACTACGGCATTGGAGATTAGTTCGGGGGCTATGGAGGGAGTCCGGGATTAAGGGGTCCTCGTGCTGCCGGCCTATCTCAACGGGCCGAACAATGGGCCGCCCTGTGATTGTCAATGAAGGTCCGGACACCGTAACCAAGACGGAAACTTATGTGCTATGGTGATTATATTGTTATAAAAAACGTATTGTGCTCAGTTTCTAGTAATGAGCAGGACTCAAAACTGAAGTTTCAGTAACCCAGAAAAAAAGTAACACTAGTGAAGATTCAGGTAGGTGAATGTTGAACTACACAGAATTAAAACATAATGGAAAGCATAGATACTTCAGTAATGAATGTCAAACTTGTACGTTTCTTTGCCCTAGTCTTACTACAAACATACTACATATCAATGAGTGAAGCATTTTGTTCTTTTCCCCTAAGCCCTAAAATGCCCCTTCGCTCAAGCAAAAAAAAAAGATAAAAGAACTATATATTTTCTATGCTTGTGTAGCCGCAGAATTCTTAACACCATCAATAGAAGGCCATGTAGGATCATAAAATAAACTAATATATCTTTAACGTACTTGTATATGCTACAATATAGAAGAGATAATCCACAAATAATCATCTCAAATCTTAGAAACACATAAAAACAGAGCTAGCATAGATGGATAACAAGCTGTACACAGAAGATATTTATTTGCATAAAAAATGGGAGTAAAAAGGTGAAAATACAAACGATTCAAACATAGATAATGCACTTCATTATCTTATATTAGCACACATCAAGAGCCACACAATACATTTAGTAATTAGTACTACATGATAGCAAATAGATTAGATGGTTAGGTGGATTCTTAGAACTAAACAGTACACTTACCCTTACAAAGTCTTGGCTAACAAACATTGTTCAAAGCAACAAAGGCATGCACCTGAACACCAAGACTGTAGACATAGGAGTTGGGACTTCTCCACACAATGCCACGAAATCAGGAGAGTAGGTCCATAACAACCACTAACTTTTACAAAAAGGTGCTGTCACATGCTGAACACGTGATGCAGTACTGAATCTCAGTGGCGAGCTGATGGCAATTCCACGAAACAGGGGGTATAAGGCACACCATTCATGCCTTCAGTGCAGATAACATTCACCTTCTGATTATCCATGTCGTAGGACACTGTCATCTTCTTCTCGTCGGTAAGGAAAATCATATCACAGTCTGGGTGAAATGCAAACATTCGATAAGATTCACCAGCTTCACGGCAATGCCTTCCAAACAGCTCCAAAACGTTAACAGTGTGCTTTAGTGTCCACCTTCCGGTAACACAATCCTCAAGAACCCAAATATAGAGTTGGCAAACATGAGAATCATCTATCCTCCACGCATACAAGCGTCCTTGAGACTGCCCAATATCACAGATGTTTGGTAAGTCACCTGGCATTTGAATCTCCCTCCAAACTCTCCCCTCCATGTCGACTGTGGCTATCAAGTTATCAATGGTAGGCACATAGATGGTGCCATTCAGGAAGACCTGTTTGTACATACCATGATCCCTGAGAGGTGCTGTTGACCACCCACTTTGCACATGAGTCCACCGTCCAGTTTCTGACGAGTAGATTGCCACTTCTCTGGAATCGTCCGGGCCACAGATATTGGGCTGGGGCGCAAACACCACAAAGCGGGATGGGGCAGCGGCGTCGACACCCATGAACGGGATTGGACCGTGCCATGGATAGCCTAAAGCAGGCAGCTCCGTCCACTCCTCGGTTGCAGGATTGCACACGACATAACTTCCTTCGCCAACCATAGAAATCCAGCAGGTGCAAAGGAGAAAGCCGCCGCAGACTTGTAGGACAGCAACATGGCTGTAGCTCTGGCGCAAGAAAGGGAAGGATGGGTCGACCAGAGGCAGACCTCTCCCAGACAGATTGCGGAAATTGAGCCGTAGAGGAAGCTTGGTTGGAGCTTGGTAGTAGAAGAAGCCGGAGAGGGTCTGCGGCGACCTCCTGCGGATGTCCGGGGCGGAGCAGAGGGCGAGCCATGGCTTGGACACGCACTTGAAGCGGCAGAGGGATCTGTAGGGCACTCGTGAGAGGATATCGACGAGGGCGCCCTCGGGGAGGCTTGGCACGGGATGCTGCTCATGCTCCAGCTTCAGCTTCTTCTTCTTCTTCTTCTTCTTTGTAAATGGCAGAAGAGGCTCGTTCAGGTTACCGATTCCTTTCTTGGATCCAAGATTGGAAGAAGGCGTCGTCAAATAGAAGGAGGATTGAAGAGGCGTGGAGTAAACCTGGGAAGGCGGCGCAGAATGGGGTGGGAGTGGGACGTCCTGATCGCGGCGGACTGTCTCCGGCGGGTGGCCCTGCGCCTGCACCGTGCACCCGTGCTCGCCTGCTCCTCCTCCTACTGGCGGCATCGCTTCCTCTCCGGCTAGCAGATCGGTGCCTCGAGGAACTCGAGTCGACCGTGGCGGCGCCGCCGCCGGCTACCGCTGCTCGCCGGGGCTAGGGCTCGGGATGGGCCGGGAATGTGGCCGGCGGCTGGTTCGGCAGCCTTTTTTCTATGATAATCTGGTTTGGCAGCTTGGGTTCGAGTGGAGTGGAGTGCCAATTTCTCTTCGCGAGATTTGCAGGAGGGCTTTGGTGCTCCTGCCGTTCAACTGCGCCGGTGGCGGCCTGGAGAGTTTTTACGCCGGAGTCCGGTGAGGCGGAGACACGGGTCCTACTCTCTTGTCGGTGCTCGATCTGGTTAAGCGGCACGTGTTCGTCCGCGTGGCAAGCTGCACGCATACGTGTTGGCTGTTAGTCTTTACTTTCCTGCACGTGTCTTTTTTTTCTAGTATGTATGTATATATGCTGACGTTCTTGTAGTACTTTGGTTCGTTGCGTAATTTTCTATATAGGAATAAATCATAGTAAATGATATGATATACTCCTATGAACAGAAATAGAAAAGAGATGTTTTTTTTTTCACTTTACAAATTAGCCTCCAAAGCCCACCATTAATCGTTGTAAACATTCGGACCAATCTGTTCGGACGTAGTATGTCGTTGTCCCGTATATGCGTGCGGACACATGAAACCTCGCAAGCGGGCGGACGCAAAGCTGTGAAAGCTCTGTGAGTGTCTGAACCTGTGAGAGCATGGTTTAATAAAAATGATAGATTACTCATGTCAACAAGAAATTCTTTTTTTTTTTTGATCCAATTTGAAAAGAACTCTGAAGTTAAGCGTGTTTGGCTTGGAGCAATTTGAGGATGGCTGACCGACTGAGAAGTTGATCCTGGGTTCGCATGAGTGAGTACAAAATGCGTAGAAAAGACTAGTGTTGATTTGTGGGACCAGCCTAGATACCGTCAGGAATAACGGCCGTGAACCGGTGGCACGTAGGACTCTGACACTTTGAGTCCACCTAAAATCTCACCGGGAGCCACATCTCCACCCCTTCCCCGTGCTTTGCATTGCGCTTCCTCCCCGTCTGACATCGTCGCTATACCATCCCAGCCGCCCGCAAAGGCTTTGACAGATCTCCGCTGCTTTGCCTAAGCTGTCGTTTCACCTCTCGTCCATCCATCATGCAGATACCATCGACCAAACGGATGCCGCCCGTGGGGTCACCACGCCCGGCAAGAGTTTGGCAAAATGACCATGCTAAATTTTGACAATTTTTCTCCCTTCTTTGAAGCAACGGATTTGGACATGGAGTACTTCGACGACAACTTTGTTGACTCGTCCGACGACTAGCCCCATGAGGAGGAGTATGCGGATGAAACGACGATAATGTAGCCGGTCTAGCAGGCGAGGAGCATGCGGAAGAGTATGTTCTCAGTTTCAAGGGATCGATCAAGGGTTAATCGAAACAGGGCACGGGTGCATTTGATTCTGATGGAAGATTACTTTGCTCCCGGTGCCCTACTCACGGAGAATTTTCCCCGGCGCTTTTAGAAGAGAAAAATGTGTTTGATCGCCTCTGCAATATCGTTCGGGTCTGTGGTAACTACTTCATCCTGAAAAAGGATATGGTGGCAATAAAAAAGAAACATGCATACTGACACGGATCCTTGGTTGCTAGATGAATTAAGAGCACTTTTGGTTTGCCCCTATAAAAAGCAACCTCCTCCAATGTCCCTATCCAAAAGCAACCTCCTCCAAACGGAATTGTCCTCCGCTGTCATTTTTCTCCTTGGAAATCAAATCAAATCGAATTCAATTCAGACGCAGCTGATGCAGCCCGAAACCTTCTTTCAGCCACGACATAAGAAACTCGATCAAGTTCAGAGTGCGTTCCAAGTCTGCTTGAGTCCACACTTCACCCATCCACTCCCATTACTGTTCGCTTACTTGCCGCAGAATTAATTTGATCGTGCAAACATATCACACATCGTGCAGACGTACATGGCGACGTGCTACGCAGTAGTCATCTGAATTTCTCAGCATGACCCGCTGATAAAAAAGGCTATCCAACAACTGTTGGATGCACAGTATCACATAAAGACTAGGCCTAAGATTTGAAGTGAAGGAATCCCATCTCTAATGCCAGAATAGTTACACCTGGCAGGTTGTACTTTCAGACATATCTCAAATTCTCAATGACTGAATCACTCTTCCCCTCAAAAGGTACTCTTTCCCCCGAGCAAAAAAGAAGATGAATGGACTATGTCTTCCAGGTTTGTTTAGCTGAACAATTCTTGACACCATCAATGGAAGGCCATGCAGGTAACAAAAAAGAAACTAGTACTTCTTTACCCTGCCTCTACCTGTGTATCCTCTATTCTTAAATAGATACAACCGACTACCTAATTTTCCTCTTCATGCAACAATGCCACATCATCAACTCATGCATGGAGTCATAAGTTACTTTTTCCATTAATCTCTTCATGCAAAATATGCCACCTCATGCATGATTTTTTCCCAGAAAATTAAGTCATGTAAGAAACTTTTATAATTGTTTTTGCATTAAGTTTAGTCTTCTATCATGCAAATGCATAAAAATCTTGCAAATGCATAAAAATAGAGGTAGTGTTGACGGATAACAAGCTGCTATACATTGAGAAGAGATGATCCACAGCTAATCATATCAAATCTTTAAAATGCACTAAAAAGGAGCATCGATGGATAACAAACTGTAAACTGGAGATATTTACTTGCATAAAACAAATGGAAATGAAGAGGTGAAAATAACACAGATAATCTACTCTCAATGTCTTACATTACCCACATCAGCCATTAACGAGTGGCCACAGTAATTAGTGCTACATGACAGCAAATAGATTAAACAGCTAGGTGGATTCTTACAACTAAGCAGTACCATTAACCTTACAAAGTCTTGGCAAACAAACATTGTTCAAAGCAACAAAGGCATGAACCTGAACACCAACAGATAGGAATACCACGCTGTAGATATAGGAGTTCGGACATCTCTACGCAATGCCACGAAATTAGGAGAGTAGGTCCATGCAACCACTAATTTTCACAAAAGCTGTTGTCTCATATGCTGAGCACATGATGCTGCAGTGAATCTCAATGACCAGCTGAGGGCAATTCCGCAAAACAGGGGGTATAAGGCAGACCCCTCATGCCTTCAGTGCAGATAACATGTACTTTCTGATTATCTATGTCATATGACAATGTCATGTTCTTCCTGTCAGTAAGAAAAATGATGTTGCAATCCGGATGAATTGCAAACATAGCATACGAATCTCCATCTTCGTGGCAACTCCTTCCGAACAGCTCCAAAACATTAATAGTGTGCTTTAGTGTCCACCTTCCGGTAGCATAATCCTCAAGGACCCAAATATAGAGTTGGCAGTCATGAGAATCATCTGTTTGCCATGCATACAAGCGTCCTTGAGACTGCCCAACATCACAGATTTTTGACAAGTTGTCTGGCATTCTAAAGTCCCTCCAAACTTTCCCCTCGGCATCGACTGTGGCTATTTTGCGATGAATGGTAGGCAGATGGATTGTGCCATTCAGGAAGACCTGTGTGTCTTTACCATGATCCACGAGAGGCTCTCTTGTCCACCCACTTTGCACATGAGTCCACCGTCCAGTTTCTGAAGAGTAGATTGCCACTTGTCCAGGATCGTTGATACTAAACATCTGCATCTGGTGGTCAAATATCTGCATCTTGGGGGCAAACACCACAAAGCGGGATGGAACGGCCGGATCGAAACCTAGGAAAGCGATGGGATCCGGACCTGGAAATCCCACCGGAGGCAGCACAGTCCACTCCTCGGTCGCAGGATTGCAGACAACAGAATAGGATCCGTATAGCAGATTATTCGAGCAGTTGCAGAGGAGAAGGCCGCCGCAGACGTGTGAGACAGAAATGTGGCGGTACCTTTGGCGCAAGAATGGGAGCGAGGGGTCGACCAGAGGCGGACCTCTCCCGTTCAAATTGCGGAAAGAGAGGCGTCCGTCTTCGTAGTAGAAGAAGCCGGAGAGGGTCTGCGGCGACCTCTTGCGGATGTCCGGCGCGGAGCAGAGGTCGAGCCACGGCTTGGACACGCACTTGAAGCGGCAGAGCGACCTGTAGGGCACCCGCGAAAGGATCTCGACGAGGGCGCCCTCGGGGAGGCTCGGCGCCGGCGCGGGCTCCATCTCCTGCTCCAGCTTCTGCTTCTTCTTCGCATCCTGTGAATGATAGAAACGGCGGCTCGTTCAGGTTCCCGATCCCCTTTCTTGGACCGATGACCGGGCCAGTCGAAGATCTTGTTCTAAAAGAAAGAAGATTCAACAGGCGTGGAGCAAACCTCGGAAGCTACCGGAACAGTGGCGGGGAGCGGCGGCGTGGAATTGGGCGGAGCTTCGTCGTCGCGGTGGACGGTCGCTGGCGGGTGGCTCTGCACCGTGCTGCCATGCTCGCCTCCTCCTCCTGCTCCTCCTGGCGGCATTGCCTCCTGCGGATCTGTGCCTCGAGTTAGTGGACTCGACGGCCGCGACGCCGGCTGCCGCTGCTCGCCGGGGCTAGGGTTCGTGAAATCGTGATGGGGAATGGGGCGGCAGCTGGTTTGGGAGCGTGAGTAGAGGCGTGATTTATAACCATGGTTCAACCGAACCTACGATTCAACATATTCCAACGGTGAATTCGCAAAACATGTCATGCATTAATTCCATCCAACACTTCATGTCATGCATTATTTAACATGCAAAACATTTCCAGACATGCATTTTTAATCAAACATGCATCAATCCACGTAAACAATGTTCAGAAATCAAAGGTATGAAGCGTAGGTTCGGCTGAAACATGGTCCAATTAAACCCCCACATTTTCGGAGTGACTGCGAGTGGAGTGGAGAGGAAGCCCCGTGCTCCCGGTGTGTGACTCCGCTGATAATGGGCTCTACGATTTTCTTTTATTACTAGCCGTGGTTCTAAATACGGCCCAATGGACTGCTATAATTTCTTGGCCCACTCCACTGAATAATAATCTGATAATTTCCTTGGCTGAGTTGTTAATTTGACAAATCCTATTTGGCGCTGCAGCCGCCGATTAACGTGCATTTTGCAAACTGGCGCCTGCAGCGCACACCACCTCCCGCAAGTTGGGACGACCCATTTTTACTTTATTTTTCTCTATTTTTCAAACTGCGAAAAACAGCGCTTTAACGGTGATTCGAACCCACGATGACATGGGTGTCCAGTATAACCACGCGGCCACCTCAATTTATTGTGATTACGTAGATTCTTTTTCAAATTGATTAACTTTTTTTTAATTTAATGAACTCTTTTTGAAATAAGCTGAACTTTTTTGCAAATTTGATGAACTTTTTTTCAGATCCGAGGAACTTTTTTCAAATCTGATGAAATTTGATGAACTTTTTTCAAAATTGCACGAACTTTTTCCAAATTTGATGAACTTTTTAAAATTTTGGTGAACTTTTTTAAAATTCTTGAACTTTTCTTAAAAATCCATAAACTTTTTGAATTCACAAATTCACAAACATTTTTTTGTGATTTTTTCTTTTTTTCATATTTAATGAACGGTTGACTGGAGCGAACCCACCAGCGATCGATTTTTTGTCGAAAAAGACCATCCGGCGAGTGGAATTGCTAGAAAGGACCATTTGTGGGTCAAATGTCATAAAAGACCAGCTGAGCCGTGGCGGCAGGGGCGCCAGCCGACACGTGACACCTGCCGCTGCCGCCAGCTGACACGTGGCACCTGCCGGCACACGCTACGGCAGCCTTTGCTGCACAGGATTTCAGGCACTGGCCGTGTTTGAAACGGAATAGCGCCGTGCGCATGGGCCCTGCCGCCACGCTCTCTGCCGCCAGCCTGTGCTGCTCCTTCGTGCAGCTGAACCAACCCGTGATCCGTCCGATCATCTGTGTGTTTTACTCGATCTACATGCATGCAGCAGATATGCATATGCGTGCAAGTGTTAGCAGCAGCAATCAATCGTTGTTTGCACCTCGTACATAGAGCGTGGCTCACATATGCATGCAAGTGAAAAATTCACTTAAGGCTTGCCGCCTGGGAGTGTGGCGGCAAGTGCCATGTTACCCATCCGTTCCGTTTTTGCCAGCCGAAATGCTGTGCAGCAAAGGTCTGCCGCCCAGCTGGTCTTTTTTATCATTTTAATTCAGAGTTGGTCTTTTCTAACAATTCTATTCGTCAGTGGTTTTTTGGACAAAAATTCCCAGCAATCGACCCGGAGCGAACCACCAGCGTTCGATGGAGAGAACCCACCAGCGATCGACCCGGAGCGAACCACCAGCGTTCGATGGAGAGAACCCACCAGCGATCGACCTGGAGCGAACCACCAGCGATCAATCAAGCGCTCCTATATGGGCCGTCCCACGGGCCAATGGTGCGTGAGCGCCAGCTAGGGGAATTGGCGCCTGCAGTGCCAGTTAGGAGCTCCTTGTTAATGTAGGAGCCGGTGATAGAAAGAGCTTTGCATCAGCAGAATGTACATATCGGTTTTGTGATAGAATATTTTTGTATTCTGAATTACTACTTGTTGGCACATTGTCTTGAAAGCAATTTAACAGTATAGTAACAATGATCCATGCTGGAATAATCAACAACACTTCTCTGCCAAAATTGTTTTTACCCTTTTTTTTTCTTCTACATTGGAAAGCAAGTTCAATTTATACTCAGTCGGTACAACTTGCGACCTTCCTTTAGCTGCGACTTAACAGCTCGGTCAAAAAAAATATGGGAAGGAATTTTCAAGCATAGAAATACTACAAGTTAAAGAACGGTCCTACTATACGGTTATGTGCAAAATTCAGCAAGAAAGAGATTTCTGATAGCCTATTTTAGATGGGGCCTTTGAAAGCACCCGGAAAGGATAGTTTTCCCCCAGATTTAAAAATTGGCTTGTTATGAAAGAAGGAATTATCGAGGGCGTCAAGGATATTTTTTTTAGAACAAGACACAAGCCTGCCGGGGTTAATGAAACCGTAATTGTCCTTGTTCCAAAAATACCTGACCCGGTGTGGCTCACTGATCTTTTGCCGGGGCTTGAAACACGGAAAAAAAGGAAGACACACTCGATGGCGTGGAAGAAAATTAAGAAAATTCTTGAAACGTAGAGGAAGGGGTGTCTAGGTTTCCACGACTTTTGCTTGTTCAATCAAGCTTTGCTCGCACGGCAAGCTTGATGGCTCCCGACTATCCTAATGGATCCCTTGAGGATACATTATAATGCGTCACGCACCTGCATGCCATTCAACACGGCCTAGAACTACTCAAAATAGGTCTCTTGTGGCGAGCGGGCAACAGTGAGTGGGTCCGCATATGATGTGTCCCATGGATCCCAAGATCGATGACAAAACAGCCGACCACGGCTCGAGGCACATGCCAGCTGCAGCATGTAGCTGATCTTTTGGATGACAATGGTCGATGACATGTGGAGTTACTTCATCAACACTTGCTGACCCACGGCGTGGAGCGCACCCTCACCATCAAGGCCAGCCCGAGCTGGCTAGAGGATGTCGTCTCCTGGGCTCTAGACTCCTCACGACAGCTTCAGTGTGAGAAGCGTGTACAAGCTCGCTCTCGAGGAACAAACTAGCACCACTGCGTGCGCCACGAGTAAAGCATCAAATGACACTCTTGCCTTCTGGAAGACAGTCCCTGCTCCTTCAAAGATACACGTTTTTTGCATGGCAAGTTGTGACAAAACTCATTGGCTACTCTAGATAATAAACACAAAAGAAAGCTAGATATATGATATTTGTTCCTTATGTGGGATGGAATGAAAGGATACATTTCATGCTCTCCGCATGTTCCCATGAGGCAAAACCTATGGATGGTAATGGCGGACAATATCTTCAATGTGAGAAGCACGTACAAGCTCGCTCTCGAGGAGCAAACTAGCACCATCGCGTGTGTTACAAGCAGGGCATCGGACTACACTTGTGTTATCTAGAAGGCAGTGTGGGGTGCCTGCTCCCCCAAAGGTACATGTCTTTTCATGGAAAATTGTGACAAAACTGATTGGCTACTCGTAAATAGTAAACATAAAAGGAAACTCGAGATATCTGATATTTGTTCTTTGTGTGGGATGGAACGAGAGGATACATTTTATGCTCTCTACAGTGCCCCATGGGGATTCATCTGCTGGAGGGATGCACGGTCGAATAGTGTCTCCCGATGTTCATGGCACTTTGGAGGAACTGGCATGTCCGAAATGAAATCTATCGTGAGAGGTCAGTGCCCCCAGTTGAAGCATCCAGACAGTTTCTTTGTGGCTACATTAGTAGTCTACTCAGCATACATCAACACCCACAACTGACATAGCCAAAGGGAAGACATTCATCTCTCATGGGCCGTTTGGGAAACATGGGAAGAAATCCAATGCAACACCGGTGGATCGTACTCGGCCTCTGAAATGTTGGATCAAGCCTCCGATGGGGTGGGCAAAACTGAGCATTGTCAGGCATCGGCAGGAAGCAAAAGACATAGGTCGGGCTGGAATGATCTTGCGTGACCATACTGGGGTGACCATCTTTGCTTCATGTCATTTCATCCTCTGATATGCAAGTGCACTGGAGGTCGAGGTCGTTGCATGCATGGAGGGAGTGGCCCCCGCCCTCGAGTGGAGCACGGAGCCTCTCACCATTGAGACAAACTGTGCAATGGTGACCAACATGCTCATCAACCCTATGCTTAATAGATCATCTGTTCCAGGTCTAGTAGCGGCGATGAAACAACCACTGGCTTTCGTCTGTCTGCATAAAATGAATGTGATCCGGAAAGAATAGAATAGAGATAGCCATGTTCTAGCCCATATAGCACGATCTCTCCCAGAACTGTCGTTTCGCCGCGTTCTTCTTCTAATGAAGTTGACAATGTCTGTCAATACAACTGTAATGAACACACTTGAATAATGAAAATTTTCCATTCATGAAAAAAATGAATGGTCCTTCTTCGCCTCCTTCAATTATTCACCCACTATACTTTTAGAGCATCTATAACCGGACCCCCCCACTTCCGACCTACATGTTCGGGCTCACTACCCCATCCACTTTCACTCTGTCGACGCCCAGTACCCCGTCGCCCACCACCATGGACAATGGCTCGGCGGAGTCGATGAGGGTCCCGGTCATTGCGAGCAAACCGGAGACCATCGAATGGAATAACCCACGTTCGCGAAGCAACGGAGAGGACCACTGCAATGAAGGAGGTCTATGTATGAATTGTTGGATTTTTGGGGGGTTGTGTTGAATTTTTAAGCCGTGTTTTATGTTGGTTGTGTGAATTGGTGATGATTTGGTTGTGTGTGCTATATGACCTATGTGCACTCATGAGTTTGCATGAAAATGAGAGTTTGAATATGAGATTGTGGTTGTCTTGAGGGACAAACGAGAGGTGCGTCGGCGCTGTCCATCGATGTTTAAGGGATGGGATTTGCACAGTCTGGTTGTATTTAATATAAGTTTTGTTGTCTCCTCTCTGTCTGCCACTCCGGCGGCCGGTGGCGGGGAGGGGAATCTTGGTGCTTTCGCTTCGGTTACTAGTTTAGACTAGGGTTTTTTAGTCCTCGCGGGATGCTCAGGCGCATGGTGATGCTTCATCTTCGAGTTTGTCTTCGGGCTTCGATCCTCCTCGAGTTCGTTCGTCTGGACATAGTCGACGGAGCTTCGACGTAGATTTCCGTCGTCTTTTTTGGGGCAGCGAGGTTAGAGTTTCTAGTCATATGACGAGATTTGGTGTTGGATGCGTCAGATCTACGCAATGGTTCAACGTTGACGACTGCAGCTCCAGGGTGTTGGTCCTTAGAGGCACATGCACGAAGACTTTATGATTGTCATTGACAAGGTCAAGCTGGCTCTGGTAGGGTACGCTACAACGATGCGTCGGTGGCTCGTTTTGACTGTAGTAGTTGTTGTTGGATGGTCTTGAAATCACGATGTAATTTTATTGTGTTTAAGATGCTTGTGTACTTCCAGTGAACTTTTACCATAGATCTAATATTTCTGGGAGAAAATGCCTAGTTGTCGCAAGATTGATCGCATTGTGCAACCATTTCTTGCCACATGTCTATGCGAGCACTTTTTTGAAATAAACATCAACTTTATTAAATTTATTAAATAAAAATAATGGTTACGTCGTCAATAAAAAAAGGTACAATGTAATTCATAGGCTCCTCAAACCAATCCCTTGTAACAATTTTTTTTGCTAGCCTAGCAAATTCACGAGCCACCTTATTTGCTTTGATATTATAATGTTCAAACCTAATAAGAGGAAAATCACAAGACATAAAATAGTAATCATCGAACACTGTCGCCGTTGCTTCCATCAATTGTACTCCATTTTTCATTGTGTCAATCACTTCCATATTGGCAGAGTTAACAACAAGGCAATTGCAACCCACCTTCTGTGTAAGGAATAAGCCAAACCTTAGATCCAATACTTCTGGTACTAATACATCATCACACCAATCAATCCTCCAGTTTCCACCAACAATGAACCTTCTTTTGTCATCTCTGAGGACAACCCCAATTGTGCCCCTGAGCAGATCATGATAAAAAAAGCAACAATATTCAGCTTAACAAAACCCATAGGAGGTATGCTCCATCGCCCTGTTTTACTAGTTCCTTAGGGAAGTGGGCACTAACATAAATTGCCGTTATAGCATGAGCCCCCATCAAAGTTTGGTATGCATTTTGAAATTTTCTTTCATGAACTAGTTTACGTCTATCCCACCATAAATACCAAGCCGATATAGCGATCAATTCACGTGCATTCTGGAGGCCACTATAGATAGTTCTTGATCTCGCATAAGGAGTAAGAATTCAAGTACCGCCTTTCCTACATGATCAACAACACAAGCTTTATTGATCACCTCATACAATCCTAACTTGCCCCAAACCTTCTGACACAGAAATAAGATGTGTTGTGTATCTTCTGGCCCATTCGAGCATGATGGATAGATGGACGAAACTTTCATGTGTCCATTAGTAAGTGGTAACACGGCATGGGAGGGCTCCATGCAATGTACGCCAAATTAAAAAAATTACCTTTGTCGGACAAGATAATTTTCAAATCTTATCTCAAATAGGATTGACTTTGGTTATGCCCATACCATTTTGCGTGTTGCAGTTTTGTCCTAGGTCGTTGGTTTCATTCCTTCAAATAAACCGATAGAACACTGAACTCCGACATTGACCGAGTACTAGCGGTTGGGGCCCGCCCATGGCGGGCCTCCTGAGTGTGTGCTTGTGGCGCACTTGTCTTGCTGAAGCACCTCAATGCGTCTTTTATGCGGATGTTCACACGAATTCACACACATTCGCTCCAGTAATAATGAACTACCGGTTGTTAGGCTCTGGTTTTCTTCAGAAGTACAAAGAACCACCATCAGTTAGCAAAGCACCACAATGTTTTGTCATTAGAGATTCTCAGATACCAGAACCAAGCAACACAATCAATCAGAGTTTTCCAGATGTTTACAAAGCAATGTTGTGAAAACTAAAAGATTCAATATTGAACCATCTAAGCAGCAACATGAGCATTAGTTAAACATGAACCTAATCTCTAGAAGGCACCGACATGATCCTGAAAGACCAACATGTAAAATTCTAAAAATCAAATTAACGGTTACGGATAACTTACATGAATACTATATATTCTAACATTCAGTTAGCATAAGTTCTACAGTGAAAATATCTATAATAAGAGGTGGACACCCTTGCAAGTTCCAGCTTCTGTAACTACTAATAATAGTGTTGAATGCAAATAGCTTAGTGGCATGAACATTTTATGTAGCATCTGAACCTAGAGGTGAAAGCCCAGAAGAAAATTTGAGTAGATAAAGCGCACAGTTCACATGCGTTCAGGAAGAAGATGTACCTTTAAGAATACAAGTCAACCAAAAGGGGTAACTTAAATGAAAAAGTGGGTGATGTATGAAAGATGACTATTATCCAATCACCAGCAATCAAGTTTTTCACAAAGAAACATGCATGAAACACCAATCTCATGTGTACATTCCATGGGCATTAGCTAAACATCAACCTCATCCAGATATAGTGATCTTCATGGCCTTGCAAATCCTAAACAACATTCTATGACGAGCATCGAAAACTTAGAATATTACTTAACTGCAAATAACAACAACAAAGGAAGCAACAATTTCCTTTCTACAACCATCCTTCCTACTTCATTTTTTAAAGGGAAATTCAAAACATTTATGTAATAATGAAATTACCAAAAGTAGATATACAGATTTTGAGTCTACGGAATTATCTTCTATCAGAATAAAAAGAACTCCTCAACTAAAGTATCCTTTATTTGCAATAAATTCTAGCTCACTTCCTTTTTCTATTGGCTCGCACAGAACAAACAACAAGCATCCGGAAGTAGGAATTCTTAAAAATTCCCTAACCCAAATGAAGCAATTAGGTATAAGCACCTAAATGTACAGGAAAATAGGATGGATAGAATGTGCACTAACAGCAAGCCTTCCGTGGGGCCTCGCCACCCTACACACCATACACATATATAGTCATCATCACACTGGTGATCGTGTTCCTAGTTGTCCATGACATGCTACTTATCCTGCTCGTCGGAGTCACCGTGGACTGCCCCTCCTTCTTGCCTTGACACCAAGTCACCAACCATCTCGTGGCCTGCAAGGGCAAGGGCATAATTGACAACACTGGTCAGAATTTGTAGTACAACCATCTAAATCCTTTATGATCCTAATAATAGTAAGCACATCACACACTAATAAAACAACGTTAACTTCATCTAAACATATAAAAAAAGGTTACATTGTGTTGGACAGGATTGCTTAAATAATCAAGGTATTTTTTTATAAATTTTGACTGAACTATACACCTCCCGCTCATCAGTAACTCCCTCGCTTCCGCATGCAACTCTTAAAATATGTTCATTGAAGCTTTGGAACTTTAACGACAAATATACGTACATACATTTAGATCTACCACATGAAAGTTATATTGGTTGAATTATAAAAAAACACCATATTATCATAATTGTAGTAAGTTTCTATAAACATAAAAAAAAAGATTTGAAAGACCATGTTGTTGAAAAGAGAGACAATAAATATAGTACTATCCAACAAGGAAATACTGCTATACGTGTTGCATACAGAATCATGGCCAGCAATAAAAAAAGCAGCAGAACCTAAAGATCTAAGTACTAAGTACTGTAATGCAGGATTCAACATTCCAGTGTCCTAATGAAAAGTGCATTTTGGTTATAAAAAGTTAACCTATCTAGAAAAAAAGACAATGATGAAGTATTTGGGAAAAGAAGCTCAAATGGAAACTCAAATTCTTTGAAGTCCAACTGAATTTTAGCAACAATATCAAACATATATGAAGTACCAGGAGCAATTGTTTTCCTCTAGTTACGTTTTAATTCAGTATTTTCTTTCAATCTGAAAATCTAAGATATACCCATATCCAAATAAGTTAACTTACAGCTATTGGCAAAAAAAGAAGTAACTTAATAACAAAACAACCCTAAATTATCCGCTTTTGATGAATGGAAATCAATTATTTTTGAAATACATGGGAAAATTTGATGTTAATAACTAATGTTTGTGCTGAAATAAAGTAGTCTACACTATCAAAAGCAAAAAAAGGGCATGAATCACTACAGGAACAACTCAAGGTGCCGACGGCC